>DWAJ01001642.1:0-21207 GCA_018238005.1 Eurema mandarina | reverse complement strand
TTGACCGATTTGGCTGATTTTTTTTGTTGTATTTGTTATTATTAGGAGAAGGTTTTTATGTAAGAAAAGATTAGCATTTCACTTTTTTGATATTTCATGAATAGGGCGATACGAAGTTCGCCGGGTCAGCTAGTACTTAATAAACTTAAGAAGATAATCATTGTATTATATGTATGTGGTTGTGTATATGTATTGTGTTAGTACATATTTTAATAGATTGTATCGTAATTGCAATTGCACTGCGTTTAATATCGGTTCTTGTAGTGTATTTTAAGCTATTAAAGCTGTCACATAAGCTGCTGCAACATAAGAGTATTCACTTGTAGCCAAAGGAGAGCGACTGTCTCTGACATGTGTTGTAAGTTTCTTGACGCGTAAGTGCTCACAATATCCGCCGGCTGTATGGGCCGGCCAATGTGTTACAGTCTATTGAATTTGCTATGCCTTCACTTACTTCTATAGTTAAAGCATAAATCTTTATGGTTTAAATTGAATTCCTATGTATAACGCTTCAAGATTAAATACTATAGGTTCAAAAGTACGTTATATGTTTAATGAAAAGAGTTTATTTTATACTTATAATCTTAAAATACGTATACTTTAATAATAGCAGAGCTCAATATTGGTTTTATAAGGGGCGTATATTCATTGTATTAAATTATTGTAGCGTATATTCGAAGTTTATATATGAATAGAAGCTCGGTTATGATACAGGATAGTCTGCTGGTGACTGGCAGCGGAAGCGTTCAACTGTCGCGATGCCAACTACTAAAGACGATGTCGTCTTAAGGCGCTCGTATACGTTACAACTTTTAATATTGATATACTTATATTCAAATAATTTTAATTAAAATCTTGATTAGACGGTAAAGTAAGGAAGGTCGTAGTATGGTTCAACATTCTTTTTAGTCGGATAGTCTTGTCAGAGTGGTCTTGTGGTGACGAGGTTTAGACATGACCTTTTTATAATAATAATAATATTTCCGGCGTGCTTCCATTTCTTTTGGTTTAAACATATGTTATGTATATGTAGAAAGAAGGTCTTTAATAACTTCTAGACAAGACCCTATTCTTAAAACTAAGCGCCGCACTAACTACAAAAATATATAAGGCAAAGTACACAGTAACCCTTAGCAGGAGTTGATTATGCAAGCTCCGAGGCGTGCCTTGTTACAATTGACATGTGACGCCATTCTAAACGATGAGACTGGATAATGTGAAATGAAATCATCTGCAGGCCTTTGTCTATTTGTGCCGTCGACACAAAAGTGGGTTGACGTAAATGCTGGAATAACGACAAACGTTATATTCCATAGAAGTCAGGTAGGTGGCTAACCGCCAGTGCGCGATGCACATTAATGAACATTCAGGCGAATGTCATTTCTCTCAGTATTTTTAACTATGTGAGAAATTCTAAAGAATGTTGCAAGTCATAAAAGTCAATTTTGCTTGAAAGAGATTACAAGATTTTTGCTAAGTATAAAAGTTGCTACTTTAAATACCAGTTATATTTTTGAATGTACCCAACTAAATCTAAAATAGTTGCCAGTTCTGGCATCGCCGACCCGACCCGTATACGTGATAAAGTGACATTAAAGAAATATTTTTCAAGTGTCACGCGAGCATCGCAATCTTGCTCTCAAAATAAAGCTCAAATGCAATGATAGTCACACTTACCTGCAGTTTTCGCTTTAATGGTTTCGGAGATACGGAGATTCGGAGATGCACCGAACTAATGGCTGCTCTTTCCTGCTCTGATATTTATTACTAGCACTTTCAGTATTTAATACGTAAACCTTTATAATTTTGGCTCTTTGTTAATTGAATCAGTTTTAAATAGTTAGTAGTTTTAAGTAAACCCTGACGTGAGTTATAAATATATCCTAACAGATTTGTTGAGATTTTTACAGTTATCGCTTTTATTACAATTAAATATCTTTTATTTTATAATAGGATAGTGTTCTTTTGAATTTTAAGCAAAAAAAAGACGATTTATAAACGTAATGTAATCATATACGGAAGTAAAAAGTGTATGACTCATATTAATATTAATGTTTTACGCTGTGTCGTAGTAATTACTTGCCCAAATTTAGATATTTTTTAAAATAATATATATAACATGAATACTTTCAAGGCCACTTCCAAGTTCCAAGTCGAAGGAAAGAAGGCGTGTTTTACGCTTGGTTTACTATGAGTTTCAGAGTTTGGCATGTTGCATGCAATCGTTACGTATATAGGCTATTATTTATAGAAGTATTTTAGTATTGCAGTAACCTCTACAATTACTTTTAGATAAATATTTTTACTTCGTCGTTTAAAAACTAGCAGCATTCATTTGTTTCTCTATGTAGAATTAAATCGAATAAAAGCACAAAATGTTTGAACTTTCAATCGTGCACACGATAAATAAATTTTATTTATTCAACAAAAACAGTTGATCCAATTTTCTGCAGACGAAAAGGCAAATTATCAGCCAAAGCTTTACGTGATATTGAGGTAAATAAATTATGCATGAGTCAGATAACCACAATTCAAATAATCGTACGTGCTACAGATTTCGATGATGTGCTTATTGCTGTATCTCGTGTTGCAAAAAATAAATACTGTTATTACGCATCATTGTGTTATGACCACGTATTGCTATTTGATTCATTCTTTATTATTTCCTTGTTAGCTAAACACAAACAAAACTAATTAAAAATCTATCGATAGGTACTGGTATTTTAATCTTACGAATGTAATAAAACAAGTATTATTTACTGAACAGTTTGGCAAATAGAATCGTATATAGTACATACGGTTAGCCTAACAAAAGTAGGTACTCTACTCTAAATCGTTGAGAAGATTTCAACATTTCTTTGTCGTCACCAACAGAACCCTATCGATAGTCACGATCCATCAAGGTAAGTGTAAAGCTGTCATGTCATCATAGTTACTTTAGAAAGCCCGAACATAAGGAATTTATAAGAATTCCCTCCACTCGCTTTTAGATTCGGTATCAGAACAACGCTTGCAATTAAAAAGTCGCTTAGTAAAAATCAATAAACAAATATTTCTACAGAAACAACCCAAGTGAAGCTGCCAGTAATATATAATTTTTACTTTAATATATAACGTAAGTGGACTGATTTGTGTTACCAGTTAGCGAACTGCAGCTCCCAATTTGGTAATCATACTGGCTTAGCAATTATTTACCTACCAATTAGCCTACCAAGGTTAATTGGGTTTATATATATCTAACTTATTTGGAAATAAGTATGTGGAATGAAGTAGACGTAATTTAAAGTTTTGAATTAACTTAAGGATTTTAAATTAAACGCTAAAAACATACCACACTTCTTAACTTCACTCACACTAGTACGTAAAGTAAATTTATTTCCATAAAAATATAAAACAACAATATTAGTTAATAAGGCCATAAAATATTTTACGGTTTGGGCGATTATCGCGCGTCATAAAAGGTAAATGGTTCGTATGTGAAATGCAGCAACAATGCATTGTGGGGTAAAGTCGTCAAATAGCTTTTAAATTAGTTTAAGAAACTTTATTTGTCTTTGATGTAATTGACATTTAAAAATAAAAAGCTAACCCCTCAGTATGAACGTTCTCAGTTACGTAAGTAAGAACTGAAAAAAGTGATTATGATTTTTGCCCTATGATATGAAAAATAATCGTTAAGGCCACTGGGTCAAAGGTGAAAGGATAGAAATCTTCATCGCCTTTTATCGGCAGGTGGGACGTGTAAAACAAGCGTATTAGTTAATACGAAAGGGTCGAAGATCGCGTGTGTCCACTCGCGTGAGCAATTTGCCCACAACACTAAATTACGGCCAACGGCTAATGGCTCAAAATAAGTGAACGTTATATCGCATTCGTAAGGTCAGTACGTACTAAGCAATTACCACTGTCAAATTTGTCTTGAGCTGTGGGAATTTCCTTAAAGGAAGTAGTTAACTTTAAGATATTTTAAACCTACGTCCACCTAATATTCATAGACCGCGTCTATCGGCTATGTCCGGGAATACCTATAAGAAGCATAATTTTAAATATAAAATACTCCTTATTAATGTCAACGAATTAATCAGATTCGATTCGAAATTCTAAACGAACTGTTCAACGTTGTACGAAAGTATTCTACATATGTTGCAGACTAAAGTAATGAAATAACATTCTACTAAAATCACGTCTAGTTTTTCTTATGTTCAAGGAAGGCAAACGGGCGTAGGTCTGACACCTCGTAGTAGTAAATAACCTCTATTTGTGGTTGCCACAAAAAGTCACGGATACGACACCTCTTAAGGATATGTAAGAATAAATAAGTATCTATTGACCACGTCTGTACATGCAACTAGGTTACGCTTAGGTTACGGTGGAAACATATGATCTTATTTTTATCTATTTTTTGTGTAATATTAAAAAAAAAAATTATTTTCTGAATATAATTTTAGATTATACCGCGCATTACTATTTAAGTGGCTAACTCACTCGCATTCCAAAATAAATAACAGTTATTAACGAATGTGCGTGCGTACTTTTATATCCGTTGCTTAAGTTTACCTATTGCGAGACCATTTCGCAGCTTAGTCGAGAGACTGGCTGAATGACGAAATAGATTTTAGTAGATCAAACGAATTTACTTAACGCGCTAAAATAGCCAGCGAAAGGATTAATCTTACGAAACTCCGTCGAGTCCCTCAAATTTGTTCTCCATTCGAAAAGCCTTAATTGAAACGACAATATTCTGCGAATGTATTTTGGTATCCATTGAAACCGGAAACCTTACCTTTATAAATATAAAATATATAACAACTGATGATACCCACTAATATGTAGTATTTCATTAGTTCACTATGCGTGGGAGAGTCAGTTACGCAACAACGATACAATTCTATATGAATTTACCAATTATATTTAATTTATTTCAATCTGAGCTACGGTGCTTTTAAATATAAAATTACATTGGCTCTTATTTAGCGTTTATACAGAAATTATGCAATAATATCACAATATTCCAACAGTTGTGTAAAACAGTGTGCTGTGTGACATTTCACTTAGATCATTTAGATTAGACACAATCTAATACAAAATCGTCTTCATCTAAGGTATATCCCAAAGATTTATTCTTAAATGTAAACAAACCGGTTATAAAAGTATTAGCGGAAATTCCCTTAATTAAAACCGCCAGATATTGAGATACTAAAAGATATCGTAAAGTAAAAACGAGCAATTTTATAGTGTAAATAGCTCGTTATTCTGTGTTATATTTTTTTATGAATGATTAAAACATGGAATGAGGTCGTCTCGTTTAGTAAATAGCGGAATTCATTATTGCTGATTTTTGTCTGGAATTAATCGCTTATAAGAATTTATTGAAGTGATATTTTTGTAATCAAGATTGTCAGAATGTATTATATTACGGCCGCAGAATTCTCAATTTACGTCGATCATTGAAATTGTTTACCGCGATATTTCGGAAATCATGATAATTTACCCGTTGCGCTACTAACAACGGAGATTTTATTTCTGATTACATATTTGCGTGTTGGTTATGACCACAACGTGGCGGCCATTTCTCAATAAGCCTAAGAATGAGGGGAACTATTTTAGGCTTGTTGTGCTGAGGTAAATTAGAGGTCTCATATTGTTGTATTAACCTGGTTTATTTGCGTAGGTACGTAGTTACGCATACATAGTTACCGTGGTTTTATGTAATATTTTTAAGTAAAATGAATAGAATTAAATGTTGTGCAAGGATAAAGATTTTTTATGACTTTGGTATCTGATCCTTATTTAAATATCGTTTTTCAAAATTGTTTCATTCATTTAAAACACATCTTTTTTCCGTCGGGCGATAAAAGTATGAGTTCTATTATATAATATTGAATTTATTACGTTTAAGTTATATATGTAGTAGCTACTGTATAAACAAGTGCGAATGTACAACAATTGGCTCCAATGAACGTTATAGGTAATTTGTTGGATGATTCGCACAGTTGGTTCCGGAGAGCCGGTATCGGGGATGAAGTGGCATGTTACCCGCGTCTCCGTGACTTGGCTGTGCAACACCGCTTGGAGGCCTTCCAACGCCTGATGACGTCTGCACTAAATTGATATTGCCACTTACATGTTAGTTGCCTTTTTAAATCGCTCGGCCTATATTCACTGTGATTGCATGGCCTTGTCGGATTGGTAGCTATTGATGAGTCGGTATGTTTGTTAGACTTACTACGGTTACTTTTGACATTACGATGTTATAGTTTAGATAAGGATGGATACATAAAATTTCTTAAAATGAAAATTTCTTTAATTATATTATACCATGTGAAAACTATAGACTATGTATAGACTAATATGTTAAATACTTTTTTTCTAAAAATGTTTAAATAATGCTGATATGACAATTAAGGTATTTCCAGTACTATAAGTACTAGTTCTTGTAATCAGTGTAAATCAAAACTAGCTCACCTCGCGTTCGACATTTCCTACTCCAACTAGTTGGTATACAGCACGTTTTTATGAACATAACGTACGCTCCGCAGATATTTTATGTAATACAGTAATGAGCCTCCGTGAGCCGACTGCAAAGGTCACGGCTCGGTTGCGCAATTTTTAAGCACGATCCCCGATGTAAATTGGAAATCAGCTATTTTGTACGGCTTTTATCGGATGCTACTAGTTTCTTGACGGTGAAATACTTTATCGTTTTCTTCGTTCTGTAAATAGTTTGGTTTGAGATAATTTATTGGTCATTTTGGGAGCAAAGAGGAGTTATGTAAAATTATACAAGTACTAGGGACTCATAAAAGTTGAGAGATAAGAATAAAAATGATAAGGAATAATACTTAACTTATTAAAGGTCATTAAATTTTTTTATTAAAGTTGTGTCTTAATTATTTATCTAATATTTATAAAAATATATAATGGTCAGATATAAAAAATACGCGTTAGTAAAAGATACATGCACTTTGATAACCTTATAAGTTGGATCCGATATAGTTAATTTGATTTTTTTCCTCATATTATTATAATACTTTTTTACCTTTTAACGTTATTTTATAAAAAGGCAAATATAAAAGAAGAAATAATCAAGTAAAACAACCACGTGTTAACCGTGATGTCGAAAATATTATTTCGAACGTCAAAAACAGGTCAACAACATTTAATATTTTGTGTAAAAACAGATTGTCTAAGGAAATGGTAGCTGTCAACTTCGATGACGTAAATAAACTAAACTCCGGCCTATATAAAGACCTTTTATCGTAATATCATCTATTTTCCATTAGCGACAATAATTTTATTTTTTCCTACTTCCGAGCTCCTTATCAAGCGTCGGAAATTTTAGTGGAACCTCGGCATCGGTCACGGGCTGGAACTCGGCCAACTAGTACGCTTGTGGCGGGCCAGTAAATTAATATCACAAAGATTCTGCTACCCGCCCTTACCTGCCATCACATTGGCACAATATTCACTATAATTACATGACAATCAAACGAGATAAAGATTAGTTTTAGAGGCTTGCGTGGAGAAATGTTCACAATATGTCTTTACCATTTTAAGCGTATGTTATATGTTTGTCTAAGATATATATTTCGATATCTCCCGCTAACATTCAAATTTTATCGATCACCTTCATTTTTTATTTGGTAAAAACAACAATAGCCCCGTAGTTTTTCTATTTCACGTCCGAGCTAATGCATAAAATTATCATTGACACTATTTTTTATGCGGGTAGTTTGTATAGCGGTCGTAGTTTGTTTGAATTGTATTGTAAATTGTTATGTATTGTTTGAATGACCGTGTTGTTTTTATGCGGTGATTGAATAGGTTTAGGTATTGTGCAATGTAGTCAAGCCTTACGTCATAAAAATACAACGTGAATAAAATATCCGTTATATTTTTATATAAAGGATATATTATTCACGTGTAGGAGTTTTCTCCTAGTACTTTAATCCTGTCTGGAACGTTGCGGATGGATTACTAACAAATTGTTTGTAAAAAAATAGTTCAGCTGGTATTTCTATCGTACAAATATTGTTCACGTATATAGTAGGCGAATGTTCCGTATCGAGGTAGATGAGTTAGTTCGGCAAAGGAAGCTGATTGCGTGCCCGGTCTAATCAAGCGTGTTCAGATCGATGTATGAACTAACTGTAGGCACGTATGGCTCATACCTTGATGATTTTTTGCAGTGTGTTGCCGTGAAATAGTGTTACGAACGCTGCATTGGAGTTGTTTTCTAAATATAAAATGAGCAGACGTGAACAATGTTGGCTTGGTCGAGTATTAAAATAATTTAGATTATAATGTTCATATTTGTGATCGTTAATATTTTTGATGTTCCCTAATTGGCAGATTGTTTATTTATCTCAAGTAAGATTATAAACAATTATACACATACTTACCTACAGTATCTGAATATGGCGAAACGACGTTGTATCAAAATATTTTTATTTTCATTAAAACGAAATATAATGATTGGTATTGAAGGTTGATCCCTGTTCTTTACCTTGGGAATGAAACAGTTTTATAATAATTATCAGATGTTTGCGAAATTATTGTTTATTATGTTTCCTTTGTAGTTATCGCTCTAATAATCATTTTATATACTACGATGTTCTCTCGCAAGTAATTAATTTTAATTATATATTATTACATTTCGAAATAATTGCGTGTTATTGTTAAAAGAAGTGAGGCTATATTTCTATGCAATTAGACATTGTTGAACATATACGTAGTATAATAAAGTTTATTTTTACTTTGCAATAAACATAGTTAAATATACTTATATTGAACTAGGCTTCATGTAATTCGTTTGAATCGTCGTTGTATTACAAAACAAGCACATTCTAGGTCAAATTCCATAGGTAGCACCCGCTCGGAAAACGCTTTCAATTTTATTTTACAAACTTCTTATAATTACTGATACAAACAAGTAAATACGACTATTGGACATATATAACAAGTATAATTATGCGTTTTAAATAGTACACGCTGTGCTCATGAATGGGAACCATAAGTAGAATTATAAAAACATTTCAAAGTCCAACCATTTTCTATTCGTAATGAGTGAGTACAAGGTTTGAGTCGGCGAGTGCACAGGTCAAGTGTTTTGGTCAGCCTTGTTCGCGATATTAAAGCCACACGGCTATTCCTTGCGATACTAGAAACTCACTTTGGAAAAACCGACCAAGTATTATGTGGAGTTGAGTACTTACTGTCTCACGCCTTAAGCCTTAAGTATATATATTTACATTTGTTAATGTATGCTCTAGATACCTTATTTCGTATTATGCTTAATATAATGAGCCTATAATTTGTACAAATTCACTTTGAGTGGGAAAAATGTAACGTATCGAAATTAATTGGTCATAGCTTTCATTTGAATTGTTGTTAACATATGATTTATTATCAGTTTTCAAAAGACTGGTGATGTTCCTGTCTGAACCCGAGGAAAATGATATATGGACAGATGGATGTACAATGTACATCGAAATAATGTATTAATATTCAGTTAGAGGCTAAATGTATGTAATATACGTATTGATTAAATTTAAAAATATCTTCTTTCTAAGTAAAAGGCAATAGATAACGTCAATTTATGTAACCTTTAATTGAATTGTTTCTAAACCATTTGCTTGATGTAATAGTCAAAGGAAATTCAAAGAAACCGTTACACGTGCAAGATTCTGAAGCGTATTTTGTTTTAATTAGTTGATAAATAAAAATACACGTGTAAATAGTAAAACGAATTGTTAAGATATTCAAGTATTATGTCAGATTTAATTTAGTTAAAATACAGAAATAGAAATGTTGCAATATTCTATTAAAAATATTACACCGAAACTCAGTCGACACGTGTTTATTTATTTCTGAGGCCATCAATTTGTTTTATTAGAGCGATTTTTAATTGGTGACAATTTTTTTGTGTCAATGTAGAGGTGTTTTACCACTGGTTTTCACGTTTGTACATTATTCATATAGGGTTTTTTTCATTCTTACATCAGCAATAAATTCAATAATTAGTCACATGAATAACCCTAACCTTTTTGGAGATAAGCATGCTACATACTTACTATAAATATAAGTCGTGATTAACTAATCACAACGATTATAGATCAGTTATACGAAAAGGGATATTACACCGATTACCTACTCTTTATAAAGTACCAAAACATGCCTTTATGACATGATTCCTTGCTTATCTTTCGATACTATTGACTATAGAGGCGTAAAGTTCGAAAGTAAACAAATAGTTTTATGAACAAATAGTCACATAATTGTAAATGTTTTTTTTTTCACTTTAAAATATCGTAAAACGGGTAAGCCCGCCAGATCAAGAACTCTAAAAGCGATGACTAATGGTATCACCCAATATATCTTAATTGTTTAACTTTCCATGATAAATGTAGATAAAGTATAGTGTATGATTCAAAAATTCCAACAATAATAACACGTTATAGATACCTATTTCATCATTATACTTGATTGCAATAATGTATCTCTCGTCTAGTGACCAGTTAACACAGAGATTGGCTTTGGCTTACATTACATTTAATATTTTTTAAAATTGCTCACGCATATAGTTGCACAAAGCATAACCGTATAAAGTTATTACAATCACATAGTTTGCGATAAAAGCCAAGTTGTTTAGCGTTCCGCGGTTTTAAAATTATCACGGGCAGGAATGACAGCAGTTAATTACGAAACTTAATGACGAATAAACGTTTATTGTTTTTTTTATGATGTTAATTTATTTCGATTGTCTAGTTTTGTAATAAATGTTTATTTTATGAATAAAGTTTTTGTTGCGGTTCTTAAACTAGTGTGTGTGTGCAATAATAAAGTATTTGTGTGTGTCCGTGAGAAAAATATTATACATTGTTTAGTTGAATTCATCGTGGTGAAGGTAATATTGTAGTTTTGTTATGTAATGGTATAGCTATTTTCTTAAATCTTTATTTAGTAGAAGCTTGAGACTTGTGGTGTCTTTAAATATATCATTGAATAGCACTACAAGATTTAGTAATAGACATATTTTTGTTAGAGTAAATCTGATTAAAATTGATGGAATTCTGTGGAAACGTTTTTAGTCATAGCGTATTGCAAACTATGTCTGTATAGCATTTGTATGTCTTAGATACTATATAGTAAAGAGAGACCGCTAAAAACATATATATGTGTGTTGTACTAATAGTCTAGTCTTCACTTAGTCTAGTAGCTGTCACGTTTGACACATAGGACACGTAGGACATGGACGATACGCGTTCGCGTTACTGGAGCGAGACAGACACTTCAAGGTTAGAACAATGATGGATTGCGGTTACTGCCTTTGGTGTACCTAGGATCAGGACGATTTATTTTTCGTTTTTACTTAACTATTTATATGTAAAGGTTGGTTTTGTTTATGTTGAAATTGTATCATTCTAAAGGGGTCACGTCAGACATTCATAGCTATGCCAAAATTTTCTCAGTCTATTCATTATAATTAAAAGAGTTTTGAGTTATAAAATTGTAGCTGCTATGTTAGAAACTCATTATTTAGGCAGTATATAATTTTCTTTAGTGGTATCTAAGCTACTAGTTAGGGGAAAGGACAGAAATCTTTGTATTATTTAAATTAAGGAATATAAATGATGACTATAGTTGTTGGTATTGAAATGTTTTAAGTTAATTGACATCCTAAAATATCTCAAGGAAAAACAAAATCGTAGCTCAAAAAGCATTAGTATTGTGGGAATATTTCCTTGTAATATAGTGCTTTTGTTAGGATGTGGCTAATGGCTATGGCTAATTATAACCAAATGTTCTTCGAAAACGTGACTTGTATAACGAATGATTTTTCCTGTTGTTCGCATCGGGTTAATACGTCAATTTTAATTATAATGAAGTAAAATAAACAGTCATTATATCGATGACCCGGTACCTATACGAAAAAACCCGATAAATAGCAGCTGAGGAAATCATTTAATGGCACGAGATATTATTTTTATATTATTCAATACTTTGTTCTTTGGGAAGTCCAATTAATTATCTGTTTCTGATACAGTGTAAACTTAATGTGAAATGTTTGATGAAATTCTTATAACAAATATATATTTAAGTAGGTATAAGATTTTTAGTGTTGGATTTTTGAATTTTGTTGGAAATCTGAGTCTGAACCACTGAACTTAATACATTGTTTTTCTATTGTAAAGACTACACGTAGGTAATTCCTCATAAGTGGTGGTGCATAAATGATATGCTTATAGGATTGCTTTTATTAAATCCTCCTCAACGGTGATAAAATAAATTGTTAACTTTAATTAAGCAATATAATTATAACATTCGACGACAGAGGCCAAACTTTGTTCGTACTAAACTAACGTTCCAATTACGCACTTGTGATTCCGCCGAAGTTACTTTCAAAGGCGAAAATAATTTGGGCGTGTGAAGTGCGAACAAATGAAGAAGCCGCCATTAAGGACGCTTACCTCGCAGGCGTCAACAGTTTAGCCGATATTGGGGCTGCCCGCATCCCTCGCTATATGTTAAACTTTATCAATTATCGAGTAATGTGGGGAACTTTCTAAACACTCGAATACTTCACGCGTACGCAGGGTTGCCAGCTGCCATTAAATAATAGTTTACATGTGCGAATCTATGTTATCTATAAAGGTGTCGCTACCTACGTGTCCTTTGCGGTAAGAGCTTAGTATTTATCATAAAACCGTAACTGCCTCCTTATTTTGATTAATGTTAGCTTTAGTTTATAGTTTGATGTAGGGTTGATAAATTTCATAAAGTGACGAAATACTGGCCTTCAATATAGGGAAAAGTAAAAAAAAATTGCGTCAACCCTAAGAAAACTCCTGGCCAATAGTTTTCAAACATGTTACCGTAATATAAATAATGTTTCAGCCATTTCCCGCTCTCGGGATTAATTTGAATTGTTCAAAGAATCTCTACTTCTCACTTATTAATAGGATAGTTCGATAACTTACGAATATTTCCTGAGGAATAGTAACTTTTATTTTATACGAGTATAGTTCTAATAACGGTTTTCTAGATTAGGAATGTAATGTAACTATTGGTTTGCATAATTTTTTCTGTTTTTTAACTAATGTTGTTTTAATTTCACAGTAAGCTTTACGTAAAACGATTTGACCGTTTGCTATGCCCAAAGCTGCTTTCGTCCGCGGATTAACTTTCACTGTCCATTGCGTCAATCCATCGTGATTCACCCCAGCAATTATATTGTCCAATTGTTTGTATGGCCATTACGCCATCTTTATTATCCACTTTCTAAAACATTTATATTCCTTACCTACTAGTAAAGCTGTTACTTGAATTAAGTAATTATTACTGACGTATTACTTCACTCTTAATAACACCTCGTAATAACCGTGTAATTATTTACTAAATAATTAACTTATAGTTTATGAAAATACCTTATTAAAACTATGAAACGGTTTTTCAGTACCAGGGCACAATAAATTGTGGAGAGCAAGTACGAATAACCTGTTCAGCACCATTAGTCAATGTCGTTTTCGACTTTAACTAGTTTCGTTCGCGCTATTTTTAAAACTAGGTAAAGGATTTTTAATACGTAAACGATTTATCACTAACCGTTGGACTGAATTTCCTTTTTAGATTTGTATCGCAGAAGAATCGTTCTCACAAATAAGCCGTGAATTTTGATGATACTTTACTGTTAAAAGTTTATCTTATCTGACTTTTATTGTAAAAATTAATTTGAGCCTATTTTAAATAATAGGTAACCTTTTTATGCGTTAAGAGGTAAACCACATGTTTAATATTTAAGTAAAATATTATACAAATTCGTAAATAGGCTAAAATTACATATTTTTGCCTGTAATTTTAATAAGGATAATAAGGTAATTATAATTAAATTATGTATATATGACATTAATATTTGTTCTAGTGTTTTAGATTAACTCATAAATAATTCAGCACAGTATAACAACGTTTATTAAGTATGATAAAAACTGGTTCACAATTTCATTTTTATCTGTATGAACATTTGTTGTTCGTTACAAATACATTGGAACTACGCAGGAAGCACATAACTTGTTAGCTTATTTCTGTTAATTGAATTAAAGCTATGTTCAACAAAGTTAGGAAGTACGTGTCAATGGCAGACGACGTAACCCAACAATTGTACCGCAAGCTTAAATTGTAAGCTTGTAATTCTGTTTGTATGTGCCGAATGTTAAACGTACGAATCTATTCTTGTATGTACATACATATGTAGATATAGGTTTATACGTCGGAGAGCTGTGGTATATCGGAGAGTAAAGAGTAGTTAAATCTATTCTATTACATCTTGTACAGGAGTTATAAAATATTATATTGATCCACCAATCAAGTCCCTCCTAAAGTAGCTCAACAACACCTTGTTGGGGCACTTTAGGAGGGACCTGTGACCGGCAGTGGATACGAATGAGCCGAGTTGATTATTTTAAATTTCATTTCTTGGAGTAGTATCACAGTTACTGTGTGTCTCTACATTTCAATAGGGGTACTCTTAATGGTACTCTAATAATAATATATGACCGTTATTAAAATATCCATGCTAAGATACTGATTTTAAATCTGTTTGTATCAACTATTTTAATGATAATACCTCAATTATGAATGTAGCGGTAAAGGGATCTACTTTTAATATTTAAACCATAGAGAAAAAAACACAATACGCTATTTAACTACTGAAAGCAATCTAAAACTTTCTTTATAATAGAAAGTTACATTGTCTCTACTGTGTTTTTGTTGTATTACATTGCCTATTATTCTATTTGTATAGGAAAGGTAACAATAATAGCTTTGTATCTTTAAAAATGGACTCATTTTTGCTGCTATAATAAGTAATATTTGCATTGTTAATAAAAAGAAAAGCCCTTTATTAACGATAAAAATAACAACCTCCTTCATAATAACCTATATACTGATATTCATTAACTTCGTTGGTTGGACTAATTTGTTGAATTGTATGTGGATTGTACAGTTTGTTCGGTCTGATCGCTCCAATGAAAGTGTGCAATGAATCAGTAATTTGTATCGATTACAATTTTATCAATCGCATGGGCTGAATACTTAGTAGGTATCTAAATGGTATCGTGATTGTTGGATGTGTTTGCTGTGAGCTGGATGACTTACGTGCCATGTGTTTTTGTTTATATTATAGTACACATACCTACCTACATATAAAGGTATATTTATTTTTCTTAAAAATTGCGTAGTTGTTGATTTTGCGATTTTCAATGCAAATAGCTCATTTTTGTTTTTTATAGTGTTGAATATATATGACTAAGATTTGTTTGTATGAAAGTAGCGAGGCACCCGATGAAAAGATATTGCGTTGTTTGAAAGGTCTGTTCGTTTGAATGAAAGTTGGTTACATATAACTAAACTTCTCTCTCCTCTCGTCTCTTTAGTAAATATGATATAATATTTAATTTTTTTAACAATATAGGGGGCAAACCAGCAGGCGAGTTACCTGATGGAAAGTGGTTATCGTCGCCTATATAAACACTCGCGGTTCTTGACAGCTCTGGAGTGAGTTGCAGGCCTTTTAGAGAGATGTATGCTCTTTTCTTGAAACACCCCAATCGTAATGCATCGGATATTCCGCAGGCATATAGGCATAGTGCTTAAAATATTATTAAGTAAAAGCATATGTGCATATATTTATAAGATCAAGCCACGTTAGTGTATAATCTCATGCGGTATGAAGCGGCGCTCGTCATAAATGCAGCACTGTTTCGGGTTTTCATTTAATCCGGAACGATTCTCATCAAAATGCATGTTATTCATAAAATCATATTTATTCTATTTAAATAAATCTATGCTCCTACAGGGATTACGATAACGGTTAATTTTTATGCAAACATTTTATCATTTTTTAATGCTTTTCAACTTCGCGGTTTTTAAACGATATATTATTTTTACCTTTTAAGTGGTAAGTTTATAACAAGGCCATTTGCGTTTATGTACAAATGTTATATAGTTGTATAATATAAATATAACATTTTATAATCACACAGTCGTAAATTTTTGAAAGTTTTTTTTTGCTATGCCAGTGTACCTACTTGACTTTGTCTGTTTAAGTCCAGCGTACTATCCCTAAACGAATAGATCTTTGAAATGTATTTCTTAATTTAAATAGTATTACAGCGAAATAGCTTCAACATCTTACTATGTAGGCAATGTGCATACCAGCGCCATAATTAACGAATCGTCGCTCATGAGCATCAATAAAGTTTGTAATATGAAAGCTCGGCTGCACCAAATGAACGTTCACGGAGGACAATTTGCTCGTAAAAGGCACTGTGTGCCAATTACAGCGCTGATTGAGTGTCTGAGTGCATGCGGCAGTGATTAAAGCAAATCGGGAAATAGGTCGGATGCGCCTGTAGCTATTGAGACTAGTTTTGGTTATGTTAGTCCTTTGCTTCGGCTCTGTTTGTCTGGCGCTGAGGATGTCATAGACATCAATGAATAAGCGTCTAGTACTGTGTAGTGACTGATTAAGATTAAAATATAACATGTATTTGATATGATATCTAAAGACTTATTGGAAGTCAGTTTCATAATAATTTTAGAAAGGAACAGTCGGTTGAAATATGACTATTAAAAGACCATATTTTTGAAAGAATAGTGTTTTGAATAGGAATGATAATATCATGTTTAATGTTTATATAAATTATTTATTATTCTGTATCTGTAAAATTAAAATTTTAACTATGAAACATCTATTTCCTTGGATTTTTCTTTAGCTTGCCTCAAGGTTATTTTACTATAATAAGTATAGTAAAGTATATGCATGTGAAACCTGTAGCAATCTAGAAACTCCGCCTCGATTTTCTTGTACAAGAGAGCTCGCTTTGTAGCTACATATAAGATAACTCATATTTATTGACCCGTAGCGCTACAACACACGCAATAAAGACGCGATAGTTAAGGCAAAGCGAACTACTCGAACAATTTAACGGTAACTAAACTGGATGAAAGGTAACCCATCTTTCGTCGGTTATTCAGGTATAAAATTGCCCGCCCCCGATCTACGGGTTTTATTGAGCGATAGTCGAACCTATATTGTGAGAGCTTCGCGCTTTATCTGGGTATAACGAGTTTTTACTAGTAATAAATGAAGGTATCCCACATTTTAAAGCTGACTTTTTGAAAAAAATTGCTACTACAACTCTCTCGTTTTCCCGCATAGTTTTATAGTGTAACTGTTTCTTTTGTTAGTAATACATAGTGAGGCTGGGCAATGGCAGAGTATTGTACATAATTTTTAAATCGGTCTGAATAACAATGTTTACAGTCTCACAACTGCAATGACGCTTATTATTATATTGATTTGTATATGCTGGTCATATATATATTATATATAAATAGTATATAATGGCTGTATACAACTTCTCGCAGGTGAAATAGAACTAAGTCATGTTCATATCGAGCTTATTAATGAAGATCGAACCGCTACACACGGTCTTAATTAGAAACACCTGAGCTACAACCAAGCTAGTTAATTATCTTGTAATCGAGACCTACTTTACGTCTAGATGTTGCCCTACGCTTAATTAACACTTGAGGGTTGCTTTTGTTGCGAGAATAAATTAATATGGCTCGATATTTTTATCGTTATCCTGTAACGAATTATGTGTGTAGTAATAGAGGACTGTCTCGTTAGTTTCATATTACGGTTAACCTGACATGTGAAGTTTGTAATCAGAAGAATAGTTTTTCTTTGTAAAACGTTACTTATCTATTCAAGGTTATGACATTTTGAAAATTCTTAAACATTTAAATCACTCATTTTATGAAATAACATGAAGTATCTACCACACTCATAAGTTCGTGACATTTCATGACGACGACCGTTTAACTCAACTCTTTGTTTGCACAAAGCTGTCTCTCATACATGTCAAACGTACCGAGCGAAGTATGCGCTTATAATCTTTTGTACGGGTTCTTACGGCTCCATTGACGCGAAGGAGTTTATCCCGGCACCGGATATTACATCTGGCTGCACAGTGCACATGCCACTCTATCGGCGGCCACCAGTGCTCAACCAATTATCTACTGCGCTAAGCGGATTATAATATACGTTCTAATGTTATTGCGCGTTCAGTGGGTTTTAGCAGCTCTTTAAAGGACGTCTTTTGATAGGTCGTTCGATAGATGTAGGAGGGATAATGCCTTTGGTAATACGTATTGAATGTGACATTTCAAAGAGGTCGTCTTATAAATTTTATTAACTTCAACATAATCTTATAAAGAAGGTTCTTTAAATCCGTTTAAGAACACTCGATTTAAACATAAACTGTTAATAGCCCAGCAACGCAGTAAATCTTCGAATGAAAGTCCGCATTCATATAATGAACGCCGTGTTATAACTTAATTATTACAGCCACTAAAAGGCTTATATAATGTATAATAACACGTGTTGTTTGTGAATAATTAGTTTCAGTTCCGGGAACTCGATAAAAGCGGTGTTAGCTTCGTTATTAATCGGTTGCAATGGACAATCAATAAATACAATTTTGTTTGAAATGGTCTTCGGTGCTTTAGTAATTGGTTGTTTATTATGCACACTTCAATTTAATAAAATTAATTGTTGTTATCGTTACCTCTGCGCTGATGATATCTGGTTTATATTGTGTGTTTATGCGTGTTCAATTTCAAATAATATATAATTTGAAAGCTCTGTAGTCTGTACATGATATATCATGGAAAAATTTACGTGTTAATAATAAAGTCATAGTTATACAGGTTCTTTATCTAAGATTTCAAAATAAATTTTAAGTATTGTTTAATTGTTGAGATAATGTAAGGTATAATATTATGCAAGATATTATTAAGGGTGTGTCAATTGGTTACTTATTAAATGTTTTTGTTTCAGGTACGGTATCCCATAATATACGTCATATACCATATCTCCGACCTCCGTGCTGTGTGGAAGGTACAGTAATCCCTCCTATTAATTACCTAGTGAACATTATGTTCATTATGCAAGTTTAGTCGGTGATGAGGGCAATATTTTTCAAGAATATTTTCATGTTCGTACTTTGGGAAAATTACATATAATATTTTTTCTGCAGTAACCGTAGTCAGTCATTAATATACAATCTTGACTTAATAATTCACAATCAAAGGTAGGTTTGTCACGGTGTATTTTATTATAATATCATAGAAACAATGGGCTGTGGGTATGCAATAAAGCATAATTCAAAGTGATCATGTCTCACGTAAACGTTGTATGCAAATGTGGGAACATTATTTAATTACCTTTAACGATGTTACAATAAATCTGTCAGACCCAGTCAACGTTTACAGGTTAATTATTCAGTTAGACAATTAATTATTATATAACTAATACAGTAATTGGTAATGTACGTGTAACAGAGCAATTACAAATATATATGTGACGTATGTATGTATGTTATATTATTACCTATACATGTATTATTGATATGTAAGAACTGGCAAATATATGTCTATAGTATATACAGTATATACAGACGTGCCAATAAAAAATCTGTTAGCAGAAGCTTCAAGTCTGATAAGAGGCGAGCGTTCGCTTCGTAGCGCGGTATTTGTTACATTCTGAACAAAATTTGAAGTTCAATACAAGTGCACAGCAAGATGAAACGAAGAGTAAGTATTTCCGCGCCGGTAAGGGGGTAATCGGAGCGGACGGGCTCCAATCTCGTCCGGCCAATTCTGTACGAATGAGAGGTCGATGCAATAAGTGCCGCCATCAATGTCGCGTTAGCGCCGACAAAATAAAATAGAAAGTTCGCCTTTGGACGACAGCGGCGATTGAACGCCTCCAACTTCGGCGATTGTCTGGAAATGCTCGAAATTGCTTGTCTTTTCAGTTTTATTCTCGCTCCTCGATGCCCGCCCGCGTGGCGTAATGAAATTTTGTGGTGCTTACATTTAATAAGCATTGATGGCATCTTTTAATATTCCAATCGTATTTGCAGATATATACCTATTTCTTAGTAAATGAAAAGATGCAGTAATAATTGTCACATACTTTGCTACTTTTGTATGTATAATTGCAATTTATGTTGATTATTCTAAATATATATAAAAGTATGATATGGTTATTCAATTACGCATATATATCAAACGTAATTATTAAACAAATCACGTTTAATTACATCATATATCCAATTGAAGTTGGCGTTAAATAATTATTGATTATGTGATAGTTATAAATAAAGTAATATGTTATACCTAAGGCCAATTAGCTATTTAGTTCATGTTATTTCACCACTTATATAAATAGTTATGCTTTTATGTAGGTATGTCTAAAATTAATGTAAGAAAGTAGTTGTCTTTTACACACTGTTATCGAGTGCAATTAAGTAAGAGTGAAAGTGACCTTGATAAAAAGAACGTTTATTTTTTATTGGCCATTAACTAATGAAGATTTATTAAGAAATAAAACTTATAGACTATTAAAAAGTTAAATTTCAGGTTGTAAAAGTCAAAGATACAATATTAGTTTGCTAAGCTTTAAGTATTTATGTAACAAAGCGATCTGCATTCGTTTCGAGTGGTTTGGACTTCCGTATCTGTGTACAACCCTTTCACTTTGTTTGAAATGCTTTATTTAGTCCTTGTGACTGATTTATTGTTAAGCATGTTCTTTCGAGATTATGAAACAAAGCAATCACTTTACTTATTTGGAAGTAGGTACATAATATTTTAGAAATAGAATAGAGTATGCAATGTGAAGATTTTAATTGAACATGCTTGCAATATGTATAAGGCTTAGGGTGGATCTATCGTCTTTTAACAGAATTCAAGACGGAGATGGTTCCTACTTATAGACTATTTTTTTATATTTTATATCTCTGAATTAACGAACAGAAATTGATGCTTTTCTTGTGGAAGGTTCATTTCAATTTGGTCCATGACAAAACAATCAATATCGTAAATTTGCATTTAATTCCGCAGATCGAGTCCGTACTTTTAAATATAAATTATTATAAAATTATAATTACTACTGATAAAATATTTGTTAAGTTTTTCTTAATATGTAGAAAGTTAACAAATATTTTATGAGGTACTAGGTATTCCGAAATATTTCGCATTGATCTCGAATGCCTGTCATAACGGACGCGTCCAACAATCCATGATCCGACATCAAACAAATCCCGATGCGTGATCCTTTGACCCCAGGTTATACAT
>DWAJ01001641.1:0-21209 GCA_018238005.1 Eurema mandarina | reverse complement strand
TATACATACTTTTCTTTTGTAAATACATACATACAATACATAGCAACACCCAGACCCCAGAAAAATACAAATGTAAATTACAAATATATTTTTCCGGTGTGGGAATCGAACCCACGACCCTTCGCGCCGAAGGCAGGTGTATTACCTACTGCGCCAAGCGGTCGTCAAATTGGAACCAATTTAGTTGAAAATTGGTATATATTTATATTTGGTATGAATATATACTAGTGATACCCTTAATTAACACATAGGATACTATTTTCCGGTATTGCCTCGGGAACTATAACTAAGCAGGGCACGGCTAGTTCTTCATAAATGAAAAAAAAAACGCACATGATGAGTGTGTGTGTCCTAAATAAAATTATAATAAAATCAGCTTACCTCTTCAGCCAAGCACACGGGGCACCTCCAGTCACCCTTGGGCACATCAGCTAGCGGTGGCACAAGACAGAATGTGTGGTAGGAGTCATCACACCCATCGCATAGCAGCATCTGCTCTTCTATATCGCCTCGTCCACAGATGTGGCACATGTATTTTGCTAGCTGTTATAGAAAATAGAGAAAAATAGATTAGAATTTTTGGAGTAAATAGATGTTGTGTTTGCTCTTGTTAGAACTTTTATAACAAATCATTATTTATTTTCTTCATTTATACCATGCTCAGTGAGGTGGTAATCTTTACATTGAAACAATTTCAATTCTATTATTATCGTAGGTTAAATAAAATTTAAAATAAAATTCCACCATTGATAATGAGTGTCTATCATCATGTGATTGTCAGTGGCTCAGAGGGTGTGTGCGCATGTGTGTGTGTGTGTGTGAGTGCGTGGAACTAACCGGGTCGTCGGCGCGGGGCGTGGCGCTGGGCGGGGCCGGCGTGACGGACACGGTCATGTTGCTGAGGCGGTGCTCGCGCAGGCGCGTGGAGCGCAGCACGCGGGCGCGCGCGCCGCAGCTCGCCGCGCTCGACATCCATTTGTTCTCGCGAGGACCTACATTAAGACAAATATTATTATATCAACCTTTTAAAGCCTATGAGGCTATGTCCAGCAGTAGACAAAAACAGGCTGATATGATGATGAATTATTATATACATATTATATTGTTTTATTAAATAATTATCTTAACAAATCATGAAATATATACTGGAAAAGACATATCTTGATGATCTTGCCTTTTTTTTTGTATAAACATTCATGAAGTGATATTTTGAACATTATAAGTATGAAGCCTGCTTACATGAAAAAAAGTTTATAAAAAACTACATAACCAGCATGACCCGTCCGAAAGCACGAGACACAATTTTTTTTTTCAATTACAAAATCAAGATAATATTTAACTGTAAAAGACATCTATGATCACAACAACTTACTTCGCCTCGTCTCTGTAGGTTCCTCTTTTATTGGAGTCTTCTTATCCTCAGATCCAGGTAGAGCTCCCTCGGTGTGGCTACCTTCGGCTGGCTCAGGCTCTGAACTCTTGTACCTTCGCCCCGGGGGCGGAGTCGCCGCAGGTCCCTTACTAGCTGACCTACTGCGAGCATTCACTTTCTCTGGCGTTTGCTCAGTTTTGACTTCAATTTTCTGTTGAAATTGAAAATTTATTTAGTTTATAAATAACTCATTCTCATGGGCACTAATTAAGCAAAAACTGAATAGAAAGCTATACAAACTGAAATCTATAATTATAAATTATTAGACAAGAAAGACATAATACAACATTATTTACACATATACAAATAATATCTCAGTCTCATATTAATCATAATCAAAACAATGTTGAATGCAATCAATGTTGATAACAACATATATTATTAATTACTTTCATCTAAGCTCTTTAATAAAAATTAATAAACATTTTTTTTATATGTAAAAGCAATTTTTGATTATCTTCAAACATAAAATTTTTGCTTGAATGCTTTCCATGTCACCTTGCCTATAAAGCAGAAGTAATATACTGACAATGATTGTACATAATAAAGATCGGCAACTGTTGATAATATTTATTACGAGGTAAATGATATGATAAATATAAACAAATGTGACTGACAACAAAAATATAATTTATGCATATGTTTGTATTTCACAAATATACAATTTGTGTAATGAGAATTTTATAATATTTATACATGAAAATGAATAATGTGTTTATTTTATTCTCCTATATACTTACCTACCTACTATGTCTATTAATACTTAAAATAACAGTAAATTCTACAAAGATAAAGCTACTTGCTTGAAAAGAAATGTTTACTTACCGTCTCTTTATTATCCCCGACTGCACCATTGTTCTTAAACACATCATATGGATAGAGTATCCGTTCATAATGGTTTTTTAGTATTGACCCGATGCCTTTGCCTTGGGGGTGGCCCATGCGCCTTGCTATTTTTGACCATTTTCGCTCTGCTGAACATACTTCGAAACCGCCTAAGAAAAACATTTTGACATAAATATTTAATTGATAACATAAGCACATGCCTAAGTAACTAAATTCTGCATAGTTTCAAGAACATTTCATATTGTATATGTATAAACTTTATCAATAAATTTTATTAACAAAGAATAAATTGAAAAAATGTAATTACTTACCAGCCTCTTTGACAATTTTGTGCAAGGCATATAAGTCTAGTGGTTTCCTTTCCACGGTAGGTATTTTAAGCACTGAGCCCTGTAGCTCCCAAAACTTGATAATTTGATCCAAGAAGTTTAACTTCACTCGTGTGATAGCCTGCGAGATTTAAAACAATTAGTAAAGTTAATCTTATGTAGCAGATTCACTTTATTAAGCGAGTGTCAAATGCTATATCCAATATAAAAAGTTGCTAGTTATGTTTAACACACACCTTTATTGATGCTAAAAAACTCACATAAAGAATACATTCTGAAAATTTATAAAATACAACAATTATAGGAAAAGGTCTCTTCATATAAAAAAAAACTAACAATTTAGATATTTAAAAAATACTTGATATATAGAGAATACTTATCATCACAAATTTTATAGCTATGAATAAAAAACATACCTCAAGCTCATTTAAGCGTTGAATTCTAGGTGTAAACCGTAGCCTGTCTACGTCAACAGCAAAAGGTGGTTGCCAATGCTGTGGAAAATATACATGATTGAAAATGGGTCTCTTTCATAAAACATGGGATAAAGAGATGTAGGATGAAGTAGGAAGGATCACTAAGGTTTTGATCAGAAGAAATCTGATAGCCGGTGCAATATATGAGGTATAAAATATAATGATTTGTTTATTTCACATTTTGTTGATTTGATTAGTACCTTGTCTCTTCAGTTTAAAATTAATTGCAATTTTCAACAATAGAATTATAAAGGAGAAATATAACCAACTTAAATTAATTTTCATGTAAGATTTACGATTTGAATATCATAAAATTCTGAATTGTAAATAGTACTTTCCGAATTGGAATTTTATTTATTAATAATCCAGAACTTCTTATTAAGTACCTAATTCTAATCTTTTGCATAAACATTATAGTAAGAACACAACATGTTTACATAAAACAAAAAATAAGATAAGCAAGTTGCCAATAGCTTCTTGAGTCCACACTCAAGAAGCTGACACACTGCTTTTACAATAAGTTAAAATATAGGTTAACTGTGTTCTATCAATTAAATATTTTAACAAATTCATATAATACATAGTTACAACAAGTCAAGTACTTAATACTTATTCTGATAAAAAAATTACTTCACTTTTTATAAAAAAAAATGGGAAACCATAAGTTTTATTAGGAACTTCTTAGTAAACATTTGACATAATGATATTATTGTTACTTCTAAGCAAAATAAGGGTTACATCAAAGACCACTTTTATTGACATTTATCAAACAAATATACAATGGGTGGTTTTGATTAATTAAATGTACCAGCATTCTCAATAGATGTATATTATGTATAGGTTACTTCTACAGTCATTTCACTGGGTGTATGACTCAATATATAAACATAATTCCTATAATTATAAATGTTACATTTAATTAGGTTATTTATTTCCCTTTTTATATAAGAACTCTTTAACAGATTATAATGACAAATAATCACTTAAAAAATATATATATACGATATAAATAAATAAAAAATAACATTTTAAAACTGAACTTACACATCATAATTCAGTACTGAGTAATTATGTATATTTCATATATGTATTATTAAAGACAGAAGGTGTACAACCTTACAAGTTATATATAAATGGTATTAATATGACATATATTACATAAAATTTATTTTCTAGGGCATGTAGCAGAACCAACAAAAAGGCACAATATACATAAATCTTTAATAAGTTACACAATTTGTACCTATATGTATTGTGTTACATTTAGAATGTGTTAACAAGGATAAAATATCCATTATGCATTGCTTTGAACTCTAAATTAAAATTTGTAATAAAAACAGTAGTGGCTTTATAGGCACGAAATAAGAAATCTGAGGTGAGATAACTGTAAATTACGACAAAAGTAGTCGAATGATACTTTTTTTATCAAAACTATCGTAGGCCGAGGGCACGATACAAAATGGCAACCAGCATAAACCAACAATATGCAAGTGCATTTGACGTCAATTTTATGCACTAAAAACTTATTGGCAAAACATCACATGAGATATTATTGAACTTAAAAGAATTAAGTAACTAAATCATTACTTCGATAACACAAAAAACCAGAAGACCTGTTACCACGGTTGCATCACAGTTTCTTTAAACGTGTATATTTAGGGTTAGAAAACAATGGTATAATAGGAAATAGAAGTTAAATCCTGAAGAAAACGCAATAACCTATCGATTTGTAACAAAGAAAATAACTTACCGCGGGGGGTTTTATTTTGCATATCCCCGACTTCTCAGCTATTGGTCTTATTTTGCTGATGTACGCCAGAGGATCCAAGAACTCTTCGGGTGTTGGTTCGAAGACGGGGGCTTCTGGAGGCACGGTGAATGTAAAATTATCAGGTTTCATGGGGGACGCCGAGTCCCCCATACTAACTTCGACATTAGCTTCGTCACATTTTCCCATTTTTGAGAAAATCCTATGCAGTTCTCACAATTTTAACAAAAACTAACACTTTAACATCATCCAACGTTAAGGAATGAATAAAGCACGACCACAAAGAAATAATAACATGAAAATTTGCCTTTCCATAAGGAATCCCAAAGAAATAATAATTGAAATTATCACCAACAAATAACAGAACCCACTTGCACGTCCGCCATGCAAAATTGAACTTTCGAAACTATGGTATTGCCATTACAAAAAATCCATCTTTTTCAGCAACAGCAATTTCGTCATTTTAATATAGGTTAAATAATTTAATCACAGACTAAAAATTAAATTTTGACAATAAATTTAATAAAATGATGTTGAAACATTTTTGTAAATTAAAAGTTAGAACGTATTTTAGATGTGTATAAAGGTATGTATTTTGAAATGTAATTCGTCGTAATAAATTTTCTTTTATGACTGGTAAAACATATACTTAAGTTAATAAATTTGCTTATGTATTTAAAATATTTTCATTGAGCATTAAATAATTTAGCAAAACAATTAATTATCAAATTTCATAAAGTAATGTTTAATATTAATTTAATACTTAAATACATTATACATCAACAGCATGGTCTATATTTTAGATTTAAAATTATTCATAATTTTTGTAAAATAATTACAAGTAAATTTAATTATGTGTAATAAATAAAATGTTCATACTTAAGACATGTCTTGCCACACGTAAAAATAAATTAACCAAGGTTCAAGTGCGCAGGCTTGAACACAATCGATGAACAAATCCGTCATCCGCCGCCATTTGCCAAAGGAAGGTTGATTGCTGCCTTGAGGTGCAGCGCAAGTGTCGTTCGTTTGACTATGTCGAGTGCATAATTTGTTTTTTTTTGGATAAAACTGTGAACTGAGTGTACATTCAAGCAGTTAAAATGATTGTGAGGTTCTTAAGCCTTCTGTGGGTGGGAGTTTTGCTGGCTTCGGCACACAACAGCGATGGAAACAACGACAATGAAGGTAATTCTAACCCTTGTTTCTATTTGTTTTTCTTTTATACTTCGCCTTCGGAAGATGAGAATTTGATTTGCATATTTTTTATATCTATTTTACGGCACGGAAATATTAATCTTGTGTCGCTTAGGATTTATATGAAAAATATTTTTTAAAAATTGCCGCTTTATGTTGTTTTTAATTTATGAATAGGGGAGAATGATAATAATTTGGTGCATGAGATTTTTGGATGTGTCTGGTGTGTATGGTTTTCTGGGAAACTGGTCGTGTAGGTGTAAACTGTATAAATGGAACCGGATTGACCACTTCTTGAGATGCATATACACGCGACGGTGACCCGGTATGTTTGTGGGCGTACGCCTTTTGCAGCTTAATCATAAAGAATTCGCAAAATGTAAAGGGATTAATTCACCGAATTTTTTGACGAAGAATTCACAATAAAATTTTATGATTATATTGAAAAAAATAACACTTTAAATCATATCAATGACTTATATTACAAATTGCCTCATTTTGATGCTAATATTTCATAAGTCCTAGTGTCCTATTTTATTTATAAGTTTTTGAAGAAAGAGTTGTTGTTTTAAATTTACACTACAAATAGAATAACAAAGTTTTGTATAAAACTTAAACCATTTACCCACCCTTTTAGGAAAAGAAAGTCTATCTAATTAATCTAATTAATGACTAGTTTTTTAAATTAATGTTAACATATAAAATATACAATGTATTTTTTAATATAAAATAGATCCTTCAATCTTTGCAGCTGGTATAAATATTGAAAGAATGAATGAGATCATTGTATAAATTAGGATTTGATGTTTTGAGTTACATGTTTTTAGTTTTCATAATATACTTACCTACTACTGTAGTAGTAATTATGTTTAATATTACATATTAAACATGTATTTTTTATAATAATTATAATTTAATAATATTATGACTGTAATTTTAGGGTTAAACTGTAGAATAGAAGAACATCTATTACTCATATGTAATATGCTTTTATTGTATAGTGGAAGTATGAAGGAATAAGCATACATACATCAATTAATCTTATCTATACACTTTTACTGTATAAAAATGTAAAGAATATTTTTCATTCACATAAACAATTTCATCTTTATACCTGCAAATCTGTTCATATTTATCCTTTCCTATATGGTTGCCTGGTAGAAATGGCTTACAGCCATAAGGCCGCCATTTACATGTATATTTTTATTTTTTTGTATATGTTGTAATGTTGTTTTTTTTTACATGTAATAAAGAATTTATTTATTTATTTATAAACTGGTAACTTTAACTCTACAAAGTGATCTCCTTCAGGATAACCATATGTGGGAAACAATACAAATATATTTTGTAGGTACCTTCTATTTGTGTAACTACCTAATTGCTGTACACACCAATCATTTATTCAATGTAGCTAGATGAATAGTTCCTATGATTCACGCGATGTCGTCAGTCCATTCTGCTATGTTTTCGCTTTAGTATTCAAGACATAGTATCAAGTTCCTTTTTAACCGACGGCGAAAAAACGGGAAGGTTGTGTCATGTCTGACTAAGTTCATTTTTTGTTCATCTTTGACGTGTCTAAACTCGCGGCGTTTATATTAATAACTAGCTGCCCCAAAGCGACTTCGTTCACTCTGTACCTTTTCTACTCGAAATTTTATACCCTGCACCTTCCTTTTTTTCTTAATAAAAACCCTCCTTGTTCATGGAGGAATATTCTAAAAAAAGAATTATGTAAATCGGTTCAGCTGTTATCGAGTTATGCGCTTACCAACACATTTTGCGATTCATTTTTATATAGTAGATTCCACAATTAATAATTATTTATAATAATTGTGGAATACATACAATATTGAGGGGCGAAAATATTTTGATGGCTTTTGTCTCTTTTCTACCTTTATTCCCGGCTATATCCCTAGTTGCAATTTTAGGCGTAATATATCACTACTACGTTGCCATCTTACGAAATTACTAAGCTCTCTATAAAAATGATAACATAGAAAACAAGCTCTATATTAGATTTTTAAGTTGTCTAATTACTTTGAAACTGTATAAATATGGTCAAATAAAATTGAGTATGACGCAAAAAACGCTATAAAAGAGTCTATTTGATGCTAAACCATATAACTGTTAAAATATACTAAATAGTCAGTACGTAGAGGATTCGAAATACACAATTTTATTCAGTATTTAAGCTCTTAATAGTAAGTTAAAATTAACGAGTTCTTTTGAATGTTGAAAAATTAATATACTCAAATAATTAATTAAAGTATGCATTTCAATATATATATATTGATATACCTACTATGCATGACCTATTCATAGTATAAAATAAAGTAGCTTTCTATTCTCTGTCACTGTCGTTATACAGTATGCTTAAATCTACAACACTACGCAACCGACTTTCATGAGGTTTTCTGTATCAGATAGAGTGATACAAGAGGTAGGTTTATGCGTCTAACACGCATGTATGCATAAAAGCGGGCGAAACCGCGAGGCGTGGCTAGTCATGTATATAGTACTAATGCCTTAGTATGTACTACATATAAAATAACGGATGTCGATCTGAGTTCTCAGTCTCACATAAATTCCATTTCTATAAATATATTCTGAGCTTTGCTACTTAAATGGTTGAATATTTTATTAGGTTCTCGACATATCTAGAAATATTCAGTTATATTCCTGCAAAGGAGTATAGGATTATCGAATGATATGTTTTATTCTTATCAAGATTTGAGTTTAGTTTTTCATTTTTGTCAAAAAAAAACATGTTTTTTATTTTTTGTAGTCTCAATTAATTGATATGTAGGTTTTCTGTGAAAGAGACGAAAATGCACATCTTGATAAATCACTGCATTATAGTATACGTAGGAACTATGAAGAAGCTAATTAGGTTGCTATAGTCAGCGAAGGTGCCTATGACCCCAAATCGCTGCGGTCAGACGGGACACAATGGTATTTAGGTCGGTAGGAGTCAGACATAACCTATGGTACTTTACCCGAGCCCCATGGGTATAAGGATTCCCCTATTATAAAAAAGACGACAAGCATTAACTAGGACTGATAAAAATACATTCGATTATTATCATTTACTAGCAACCCGGGCCGGCTTCTCTCGCATATATTATGATGTAAGCTTTTAAGTTGGATCGAACTGCACACGGTGTGCAAATTTAATAATTAATCTATATCTATACTAATACTATAAAGAAGTAAAATGTGTGTTTGTTAAATTGTAAGGGGTAATGTCGGGATCTACTGAACTGATTTTAAAAATTCTATCACCAATAAAAAGCCACATTATTGCTGAGTGTCAGAGGCTATATAAAAAAGGATTGTTAACATTATGCCCAACGAAGTGGGCACGGGTCTATTAGTATATAATAAATTAAATAAGTAGTTTAGAAGTCAATGGCGGTCAAAAAACGTGACGCGTAATTTATCAAGATTTACAAAGGTTTTATCTCAAATATCAACTCGCCAGCGTCACGCGAAGGTATTCAATAAAATAGTTAATTCTGAATTCAATAAATCAATTAATGGGCCGTAGTCGTAAATACATCAGCGATTCGTTATCCGCGGTTGGATCTCCCTTGAAATACGGTTAATTAATTAAACTCTCTTGATAAATATTGTAAGCAAGCATTTATAGCTTTAAGGCTAAAACAGTTTTGTCTGAACAACTTGGAAAGGAATTCTTCACGACATATTGTAAAATAAAGTCGTTTTCTCTGTCCCTATATCCCTACGTATGCTTAAATCTTTAAAACTACGCAACCGGTTTTTATACTGTTTTTTTAAATAGTAAGAGTGATTCAAACAATATAATATGCGAGCTTAGCTAGGGAGGGGCGCTAGTTTGTTGAAAAGTCAAGTTATAATTGGCCATTTATGTCGCTTTTAATATTATATTGGCACTATTGTAGTGAAAGAAGGGTTGTAGCCTTGATGTTACATCCCTGAGCAGTCGATGACTGGCTGGCTATTGGCCAAGGCCCTAATGGTTCGATGTCGAGAAGTTGTATATGTGTTAAGTTGCAAAAATAACACAGGAGCAATTCAAATCGACGTCCTCGTTCGGTTAGTTAGTAGTTCATCTTCTATTAAAATTGCAATATTTTTCAAACGATCGTCTTTATTCAAGTTTTTAAGCTATATCAAGTATAGACAAAGGTAAGGTTTACAAAAGTAAAAACTTGAAATATTAATAAATCATTTGTATATCAACCATATCTTAATAAAAACATTAATTCGGTGTTCATATTTAGAGAGGAAATAAGAATTTATTTATTATAAGTAATACGTGGAATGCGCCACTTGAGACCAGCCTTGCAAAAGTAAACTAATGTTACCTACCTAGGTATAAAATTACAATATTCGCAGAATTCACGTTCGCAATTTTCATAGTATAAGTTTATGCTAACTAAATGATATTATTGCTTACGTAACTATGTCTAAGAAATTCATATTATTGTGGTTTGCACAGTTTATCTATGTGTATTTAATGTTTTTATTGAGATATTTTTTGGCCTTTTTATTTTCAAGAAATACCTACATCGGTTCAATTAAGTAAGTTATCCACCGGCTTGCTATAAAAAATGTTTTGAATTCATTTCATTAGATCTGCTAAAAACTTTTAATATCTTTACAAACTTACCTACCTCATAATATTTCCATTGATTATTATGTAATACAATAAGTATGATTCATCTGAAGAGGAAGGAGTCAACAAGTCCTACTTAATATTGGTTTATCGGCCGTCAGGTCCTAAAGGTTCACATGATGAGTTGTGTGTATATGTCTATCTGTTAAAAATTATATAGTATATCTCAAACGTTCTCATCATTCAATATCAGTACTAAGTATTACAAATTCTTGCAAATAAATTTCTAGCCCTTATAACAAGCTTATTTAAATATTCATTTTTATTTTATAAAAATAAACTTTCATACATGAAAACGCATTAACCTTCTTAAAGTCAGTAGGTCACATATTTTGTACGTTTACAAATTACCCGAGTATGATAAGAAATGAGGCGTACGCTAAAAATAAAAAGGGGTCAGAAATTTAAAAATTAATTTTTCAACACTTGTTTTATTAACAAGACATTCACTATACAATTTGATGGTGTATATCTTTAATGTCTGTTTGAACTAAGTATCTTTAAAAGGAATATGATTTTTTACTGTGGATTGTGGAGTCTATAGCGAAGTCTTATATCTCACGTGTCTATCTTCACGTTTTTAGTTACGCTTTCAATATCAACCAAATAATTGCAAGTAGTACTTATTAAAAAATAACTCGTTGCTCACAATAATATACATTTAATTAACATAAGTTTAAAATATTTTTTCCACAAAAATCCGAACAGTCTGCATGCTTAATAATACATTGGGCACGTATCGTATACATGTAGGTAGGTCCCTTAACACACGACCCCGCAAAATAGGCGTGATTTGTTTACAAATCTCTCAATAAAGATCTGCAACAGCTGGGATCAGGGCTGGCAACGACCCGTTTTTATATTAGCATTAATATAAAATTTAAAGATATGAAAATTGTAGTATTGTATTGTATCTACTTTACAGAGTAAATATGTAATGTTCCAAGTGCTTTATTCAATGATAAAGTTAAAGTCTAGTTATAAATATTCTATGAACCTAATACAAATGACCTATATGTACCACATAATACATATTAAACAGACTTAATGTTACCCTCACTATTTTTGAGATTCAAATATTAGCGCAATTCCTAAATAGAGTTTATCTGTTCTTCTTATTATATAAATTATAAACCTAAGTTTTTGCCCTTTAATATACAATTAAACCAGTGAATGAATATAACTCTATAAATAATATCAAATAAATAGCAATTGCAACCCTTAGGGAGTCGCTCCCGAGTCTCGACTCCATTTTTTGTTCAACTTATCTGAAGGCAGGTGGCTGTTTTTTCTACGCGTTTCCGCATCTGTGACGGACCTGCTAAATGACGTTATCCGTATGAATAGATTGAAACGTGGTGTTTAAAGATATAGCTTTGGTAAATGGTGATTTGTTAATTTTACTGGGGTACTATAAGTATTGATACAATAGAAGAAACGACACACAAATAAAAGCATATTACTATTCTTACGAGAATAGGGCTCTGTAAATTGTCCTGCCTATATGAATAGAACTATATTACTTTTGGGATTGGATTTTTGAAAACCTTTAAAGTTTAATATAAAGTAGTAGTTTTACGATATATTACTCTCTAAATATGCCTCCGTTAAACATTCATTAATATAAATTATTTAATTTAAAATTGGTAAAATTATTAAACTCCCAAACACTTGTATAAAAAAGATAGATGATAAAACATAAATCCATATCAAGGGCGTGTAAAATTGTTTTTAAATAGCTTAATCAATGCAGTATATAATATAATTGCGTCGTTCACAAAGAGCGGTGTAAAAAGTAGGAATTACAAAACGATTAACGACTTTTCCCCAGAGACTGCCTTTGAGTTAAATATTCAACGTGCTTGCCAGTTTACTGTGCTCTATTTATGAGTAAACGCCGTGAAGGCTGTTAGTTCATATGTTGTATTACTATATATGTTACGTGTATATTTATATTGGCTTAGTTATAACTTGGATTAAGTGTAGAATGTAAACATGTAAGCTAAGTCTTGTGAAAAGAATAAATCCCACGATAAACATTAAATGTAAAAAAATGCCAAGTCTCGATGCAGTCTTTCCATCGTAAAAAGTTTTGAGATCTCATAGAAGTCAAGTCAAGTCCTATTCAAATTATTTTTTTGTTATAAATCAACATTTAGTAATTGTACCAATAGTTTTCTTTATATTATAATTATAGTGACTTGGCAATGAGCACACGAAGAAACAAATTAAAGTGAATATTTGGAGGAGTTGAAAGTTACACACACCGCATGCGTAAACTGAGTTTGTGTACTTTCAGTTCATTTACGGTAAGGTATTCTTAATTATTGTATCGGAGCATGTAGTAGCATAAGAAATAATCTGATCACAGGTCTCGTCAGTAACGCTTGCACATAATTCCAGACAGCAAGCAGCTTTTAATTTGTGCTCATTGCCAAGTCACTATAATTATAATATAAAGAAAACTATTGGTATTAACATTAAAGATTAATAACGAAAATTGAATTGTCTAAATTTAATTTTCATATTTAATCGGTTTCTTCTCTTCACTGCTATTTTAAACCTATTACATATTGTACCCACTAAGGCATAATTTACAAAAGATAACTCACTAGAAAATTATATTTATATATCTATTATTTTATATAACTAATTACTAATATATTATAATTAAGATATGTCTTTCTGTATTATATTTAGGAAAAACTCGATTAATATAATATATTATATTATATATAGAATTTTGAATTAGAATTCAATTGTTTGTTAGAAAATAACACAGTTCGTACTATGAACCCGTGGTATACACAAAGCTTTCCATTTTTAAACAAGCAAATATGTTCAATAAACATAAAATGAAACACATTCAAAGTGTACATGTGAGTCTTACAATATAACACTCTTTGTTCGGGCAAAAGCTTTTAGAAAGCTAGAGAGGTGCATCGCATTTATAATACTGAGTATAGAGGTCGTCTGACAAATGTTCTTCAGACATCCATTTATATTTAACACAATATCCCCTTTCATATTTATATCAGCGATTACCATATATATATGTTATGTTCATCTTAAATGGCTATGCTTCTAAAAATTTTATATAACCAAGTTAAGACGCATATAAAAATAAACAAATAAATTTTTATTTGTTAAAACCAATTTATTTTATAAAGATAACACAAAAATTCGTTTATAACGGATACAAAGGATACACTGGATTCTCGCGTTGTCCACAAAACTCCTTAGTCGACTTCAACCTAATTATTTCGTCAGCTGCTGCGTAAATAATACTTCCATCGCTTTCTATAGCTAATCCATATATATTGTCCATTTGTGTTATAGTTTCGATTTCTTTTTTATCGACATTGATGTAGTAAATACCATCAGGCGTTGAGAAATACAAGTTATCATTTATATCTAGAGCAAAGCCGTTCACATTAAATTCTCCTATGTATGAAGTCTTTCCATTGGATTTTCTGACGGTGTATAGCCCGGAAGAGTTACCGTAGTAGATGTTGTTGTAACTGTCTAGTCCAAGTAAAAACGCCTTAGTGTCACTCAGTTCCGGGACCCTTTGAAACACATTATTTTTATAAACAAAAGCATTTTCATCTGGATACCTTGAATAATACAAGTTGTCCTTGTAGAAGAGTTGCCAGATGTTAGCCTCTGTTATCGGTAGATATTCAGCTTTTTTGGTGGCGTAATTGAACTTGTATATACCATCTCTTCCACCGAGGTATACGATATTTCTCTTTTTGTCGACCGCATTTGCAAAGCCGCCACCTATTCCAGTAATATTTCCAAAATCCATTGTTTTGAGATTTAGATAGGCAGATTTAAAAACATTGTCATCCATTACCGAGTAACTGAAGAATAATGTATTCGTATCGTAATCTAGGGCCAGCTGATAGGGACTGCCTACGTCACTTTTCAATACTTCCTTCTCGTGGTTAACATTGCGTATTATAATCCCATCACACTGGATAATCTCGTACCGGGCCTGTGCGTATGCCAGAACCACCAGCAATATTAAAATCCGCATCTAAAAGTGACATTAAATGTTTTGTTAAATAAACAAACATAAAATATTGGAGAACATCTGCACAATTTAAAACAATCTAACCTGTAACAACAAGACTCTTAAATGGTTTTGCAAAGAATAATGAAAAATTATAACATTATTTTAAAATCTTATCTCTCTCATAGTTATATTATTATGTGCATTTCTATATGCATTTGTATAATATTCTTTTAACGATAACGTATTGTTTATTGTTATCTATAGGAGTTCCATATACAAAATAATAAAACTTAACTATCAGGTTAACTACTACTTATTTACTATAAGAAAAACTTAAAGTACCTATTTAAATAATTATTTTAGTACTTACGTTTGTTATTGAGAAGTCCATTCTGCATTAAAAGCAAAAATATACTGATAGCCGACCACACTTGTTTACGAATATCGAAGATATACAAAATGTTATTGGCCAAACCCGTATGATCCCTACGAGGAAAATATAGTCTATGAATTTATTCATTTTATTAACATCATACGCAAGATATGTCTTCTTTTATTTTTTCTATAGACTAATTGCTTAGTCACTCCGTATTTTCCTTGAATGTATAAATCAGTAATATTTTTTCTTTATTATGCAAGTTTAAAAAATACCTAGCGCTATGCTAGATATTATTAAAAAATGCGACTGCATTTCATACTGCTTTTTATTTTTAATTTACAATTTTTCCCTTTGGAAATAAGAATAGTAAAACCTAATCCTGCATCATAAGTTGTGTTTGATGTTACACATACGAATAAGTTGTACCTATACAAACCATTTCCAACAATGAAAACTACATGAAAATACGTTAAGTTCACTACCAGCATACAGAAACAGTAAGAGAATTGTTCACATGTTGTCGGCAATCTGTGTAATCCAATATTCTATACAATTCCCATGCAGAGAATACCTAAATCGTGCGGGTAATGTACACAAATTCTAGGAATTCTATAGAATCCCTGTTGAGCTAACAACCTTGTGAAAGTTAATGGTAATATTATGATATACTCTAATATTATAGAGTATGTTATTAATTCCAAATAGTCCGGTCAATTTAGACATACAAAAAGGTGATCAAATAAAGTAAATTCCGACAGAGCCAAATCTTCGTAGAGACCTTAAGTTTACCACAAGGAATAAAGTGTCAAAAGTCCCCATCAGACCTATGTGAGCTTAGCGACTTTTAGAGTAAATGTTCTTAGAATAGTATGTATAATGTATACATAAAAGAGACACGAGTAGGCATTTTTGCTTGCTTGAGTACCTAAATATGTATATACGTGGCATATGTGTGCATACTATGTAGAACATGACTCTTACAAGCGCAATATCTGGGAAATAGTGGGTCTTAGAGAAAAAATTATAAAAACCATTTTTATAGAAAATTTTAAGATCTACAACTTTGCTCTCACGTGCTTTTTCGATAAAACTTACCGTTTTCGAGAAAAATCCAAAAAACCTAAAATTTTAGAATAGTCCCTAAGCTCACATGGACTCTTGACACTTTATTCCTTGTGGTAAACCTAAGGTCTCTAAGAAGATTTGGCTCTGTCAGAATTTTCTATTTCAACTGTCTAAATTGACCGGACTATAATTGATTTCGTAATTTTTGTGTAAATGCACGGACAAAGTATATACCTTTTTATAATATTTACATACAACAATAATGATTTTAATACGAAGTATATGTCATGAAATAATGTCTGTTTTGACGTAAGTAGTTACCTAATGTTCTTGCTATATAAATATTAAGTTATCAACTTTTGTACATCAACAGTTAAAGGTTATCATGGGTCACTATTTAATCGTTTCATGGATTATTGAGTGCATCGCTGCTTGCATAAAGTACCTACATATACTGATATTTTTTTATGGAAACAGATAAAAATATACAAATTACATAAAACTTACATTTGCTAGAAAGATAAATGACGATTTACCACAAATATTTTTCTATTTTACTAGCTTAGGCTCGCTTTGAATTAAAAATCTATATCTATACTAATACATAAAGCTGAAGAGTTTGTTGGTTTGAACGCGATAATCTCAGGAATTACTGGTTCAAATTAAAAAAATTGGGTTGGAAGGTACATTTATCGAGGCAGGCTTTATGCTATATAATATCACGCTGTGACATTATATAGCATAAAGCCTGCCGAGGAAAATTATTTACATTTGGGGGGCCTTCCTTTGCGTGCGTTGTGTAAACGATTCAAGATACCCAAACACATGTATGAGAGAGTTTTTCTCTTAAGTCTTTCTACTAAGATTGACTCACTATAACCTTTTTTTATGGCAAATTTGTACGTCCAAGAAATTAAATTAAAAAATTAATTTATACTGAAGTTCTTTAAAATATTGTATGCTTAATCATACTAAATAGGAATCGACGGGGGCGAAGTCGCGAGCAATTTTAATAATAGTAGGTAGGTATATAAAAATTGACATATTACATTTTTTAAATAATTAAAATTATATTTTAGTTATTGCTATCTATTATTTACTATACTTACCTACTTATGATATGAGTATTATTACTCTTTTGATTTTTAAATTAATTTGACAAAAGATAGTGAATATCCTTCTTTCTGAGTTTATTTACTAGGTTTCCTGGTCAAAATCACTTTTAAGTGATAAGGCCGCCTATTACGCCTAATTTTGTAATTTGTATTAGTTTGTATTTTGTTCTTTTCTTATTATGGTGTATATATAAAAAATATTCTTAATTCATGATTGGCATTTTAAACAGCGATTTACACTATAATCTCTTAGTAACATTGATGAATAATAAAAGTGGCAGCAAATTTTTCCGAATTAGGATCTAAATACCCATTTGGGTATAGAGGGCAAAGAATCGTTTTTCCTTGTCAAACGAAGTGTGATTAACCTTTCTTTTACCCATTCGTTTACCTCAAATTGAATTATAGAAAATTTTCTTGTATATTATACATTGTGTAAAAGACTTAATCCCAAAAACTCAATCCAAAGATAGTATTCCCCATGATCGTAGCTTATTGCACATGACACAGACTATTTTATTGGAGTTTTTTTTAATAATCAACAATTACTTAGTATGATATTTTACTATATATACCTTTTTTGCGAGGAAAAATCTCTTTTCGGATCCTATCCGTTCCCTGTCGGGAGGTGGGGGGGGGTTATGTCGGACTCACACGCTCAAAAACGTGCATCGACCGACTAAAAATCTATATGACTCATTGAGTGAGTCACAGACTTCATGGGTACTAAGTGCCCGCCCCGACAAGGCAAGAACAAGTTGGGGGGGTTAATATTTTTTTTTTGACTGTGGGAAATCCAGTTGCGGATTATGTTGGACTCGCCAGAAGGGCCATACCGACTAAAACCCACCGGTGTTCCGTCGCGCACCCTTGCGGGGGCGGACTCGCTGAGGACGCACGAAGCAATCTTCCGCGGGCCCGCCAGGTGCCGGCGGCCGCCAGATGTAAATATATATTATATACCTATATTAAGTAAACTGATTGTAGCTTTATTAAGTGCTTGAGACATTATTCCTAAGTCTATTTAATCGAAAACTAATCATGTTTCGAAACAACTTTCATCATAAACGACAATTATAAGATAATGACTATACCATTGCTAATGGGCAATTATTTTTCTTTCAAAGAAAAGCGTCGTCACTAATTTCGTTACTTCCTTAGATGAATTTACGCTTGAGGAATAATAACGATAAATTTGTAATTATTTTTCGTTAATAAGAATCATAAAAATAATTTATAGAGAAAGCGAAACAACTAGGTAACTACTTTTATTTAAAATTCTTTGATGATCGATTAAATTACCGTTTTGTTAAAAAGGCCTTGTGTTGTACAAAAAATATATATATAGGTATTAATATTTAAAAGTACCCATTTTAATGCAAACGAAGAAACGTGATGGACCGAATTATTATCAATTATTATTATCCTTATCATTGCATTGATTTAAAAACCCCAAATCACTAATAAGACGCAAACCGGATTCTGAGACGTAAATCAAAATTAAATACATCTCAAATTGGTTTACCTACTTTGTTAGTCCTACATAGTATATAGAAAATAAGTAAAAAAATGCTATGTTTTATATCTGTAATACCAACCATTTTTTCTGGGTTTGATTTGTTTGAAAATTAGACAGTTAGTATCCCCATTTATTATATCCTTTCATCCACGCAATTTAGCGAAAAAATTACACACAAAATAACAGACATATTAAAAATATACCGTCGAATGTATTAAAAAAGCCAAAAGGACAGAAATTTTCAGCTATTATTGTGTGTCTCCAGGCGCTTATTTGTCAAAAAGCTTTATGAATAATTCTTTTGTGCAAGCGACTTTTTCACTACACTGATGAAAATTTTATTGCCATTCTAAAGTACGTACATGATATTATATACCTACTATTTTTATAGAAATAAGTAAAGAGAACCTACATCAAATTGGACCGGTTTTATGTCGTGATTGAATGATTTAAATATTATAGGTACAACTGAAATAATATTTATGCTTGTTATTGGCATAATGACTATAAGTACAATTTGTAAAGTTTGTAGCTTAGTTGTGGTTCTGGTAGTTAAAAAGTAGAAATTGTTTATTTGTGAGCATAACATGCATATTATATGACGATCAATATATTATACTAATTCTTAACGTAACGATAATAACAAACAACATACTATAAATTGATGTAATTTGTCCTAATCTTTTTGAATTTCCTTTGAAATAGCTTTGCTTTTGTATTGGTCTTATAAACTACTATTTGTTTTCTTGTCAAAGCTAATGAAACAGACAATTGATTTGGTTTAGGTACAAAAGCTTAACGTTATTCTTTAGTTTTCTTTGTATTTTACTACATTCTGTCTTTAACTTATTTCCCTTAAATAAAAATATTATCCTTTTATGTTTAATATTACTCACATTCAATGTACGTAAAATAATAAGCCCTTGACAAAATAGCGTAGCTTTATAAAGATATCTTTCACAAACTGCGGTTTATTTACGAAATCTAATGTGTACCAAAAACATATATAACATTAGTATAATATTATTATGCGTACATATTATGACAAGAGCGGTTTACAGAAAAGCAAATTATAACTTTGTTGTTGCCATTTTATACAATTTCCAAGAAATTACTCTAGATAAGGCTTATTATTCATACACGGATGTATAATCTCGCTACATTTAATATTATACAAAGATAGATAAAAAGCAGTTTTAAAACGTAAATGCAAACTTAATCTAAAAAGTAAATAATTGTTTTATAATCTTAAGAGCATCAAAATTAACAATCTGGCTTTATCTAGTCTAATACCATCGAGTACCTCATCATCACAAATAATGTGGCCTTATATTGGTAATTGAATTTAAATAAATCATTTCAATGCTTTTACCGTACATCAGACCAACCTTTAAAAAATAGATTATGCATTAATTTTTTAAATTTAGTTTTGTATATGGAGTGAAGTGTCCATACTTTAACTTTCTGATGGAAATTTCCTATTCACTGAGAAATTGACTGAAATATATTTAGTTTTGCTTCCATATTCACGTGAGATATAACTTTCTCTTTGCCTAAGTTTTGACTTAATAGTTCGTTTTACGTAAGGTGAATACCCAATTGGAGGTGGCATATTCTATATAGTTGTAAAACTTAACTTTACTTACAAATGTTGCAGTCTTAGTTAGTTAAATCATTCATCAAATTGTTTGAATAAAGAAGTTTATATTTATGGCAATTTATATAATAATAAAAGAATTATTAAAGTGCTATTATTAAGATAAATAACGTGCGTCAATTAAATATTATAATTTAATTAAATGAATAAAATGAATTTGAAAAAGGCTGTCGTAAAAGAAAATGGCTCAGACGTTCCAATGAAATTCATTCATGCTGTAACGACGCTCATTATCAGCTCGTTTTGAACTTAGTCGAAGTTCACTTGTTTTTGTTTGCCGTCATTGGAAAAGTAAGTACCTACAAGTGTTGCAACAATGTTAACGAAACTATGCTGTCATTATTAAACGCGACACAGACTATGACACGTTTCTTTGGAAGACAAAATAAGAGTCAAGTAACATAAGAAGGAAGTAAGTCGTGTCTTAAAATTGAGGAAATACTTTTTCAAATACCTTTGACTGGACTTGGGGAAAGAACCATGTATATTCGGACTTCTATCGACCAAAATCATTTTCCGTCACACCGCAGAAGGTAGGTGACACGGGCACCTTCGCTCTTCCGTAAGCACCACTTTTTTAACAGATTAATACTTCTATTATATTATATATAATACTTCTATGTATTGTATGTATGTATTTACAAAAGAAAAGTAATGTATATGTAATTTATTCCGTTATCTAGTTGCCATAACACAAGCTTCGGCTTAGCTTGGAACTAGATGGCGCTGTGTATAAATGTCC
>DWAJ01001640.1:0-21210 GCA_018238005.1 Eurema mandarina | reverse complement strand
TACATTGGGAATAATTTTAAATAGCGAATATGTACAGTATTTTATAATATAAAAGTAATCTAAAAGAAATGCTGTATTTTAAGACTATGTTTTTTTATATCATAATAGCTTCCTATCTTAAGGAGTACCTTAAGGAGTGCCTATAGGTCGACGACTACGATTTGCTATCAGTACATATTGTTCAAAGTTTATATTTTGAAAGGATGATTGATAGAGTGCTGTCATAAGACGAAGGATGTATCAAGAAGAGTCGATAAGGCGGAAATTATTCCTGGATTTTGTAAATCTAAAATTATCTTGCGCGACGCTGAAAGTTTTTATATGCTTTATAAAAACGTAACATAAATATACTTGCAATCTACGCATTCGCTAAAATTTTATCATTAGGACATAGTTTATATTAGTATATTTCTAATACTATAACCACGAAAGTTTTTGAGAATGAATGGATGTTTGTTATTTCATTCAAAAGCTAGTTAACGGCTTGGTCTGATGTTTGGAATGCAGGTACCTAAGTACCTCCATTAATACAATGTATATTATATGTCCTAGTATTACCACGGAAGCCGCAACCACAGTTTACCCCAAGTGAATACAAGCATTTTAGTGTAATATATAATGCCTTAAATGTATATCAAAAAATTGAACCACAATATCTACATCTACATGGCAATAAATCTCATCAATTACAGGAGCAATCCCTCTTCTCACCTACGAAGAGAAACTTCCAATGTGTGTTTGGAAATATCTAAATTACATTGTGATGACGTGCCTTCAGTACCTACTTCAATAATCGCGCGTACACATGTCGACATCGCTCGTTAATGGCCCACCGGAGTTTTTGAAACGTATTTTGCACACTCTAATGTGCTTTTTCAGTGCCAACATCGACTGCGAAACAATGATCATACCGTACGATTATACCGCAGCATTTAATTAAATGTAGCCATTTATTTTCATTTCACTTATTAAGGTTTTCATAAAATACACGGAGTTTACAATATGAATGGTCATGTATTCGCTTTTTCATATTTATATAGAGAGAGCTTTGCCATTAGGTCAAATATCACTTCACAGAACAGTTGTTAGAATTTTAAACCGTCGGTAACGGTTTTGTTCATAGTCTTAGTTGTTTGGAAATCATGAAACCTGCCACCAAAAAACTCTTGTGCAAAAAAGTTTTACATAAACATTAGTGGATTAAAATACTTTTATGCACTTCAGAGAAACTGTCACATCCGCCGGGGCTCGGAAGCTTTTGATTAAAATACATGCCGCGAAAGCACTTTGTCTTATTTAATATTTTGTAACTTAAATACCTGCTTTATGAACGCTGCGTTATAATAAAATTGTGCACATTTTAGTTAGCCATATTATATATGGAATAGATTTTTCTAGTAGCCTGAATGACAGTAGGATATCGAATAATTCTATCATGTCTTATTTACCACAGGTATTTCTATCTATTTAAATGGTTATTCAATTAAAAATATGCAGATAATATAAATAATTTGTAACTATAAACTCGAAAAATATATTCTATAATACTTTCAAATTTCATTTATTTATTTATGACTTAATCTATATAACATTAACACCCATTTCAATTAAAAATTAAGAGAAGCTTTGCTTTTGCTCCCATAACAGTTAATTTATAGTAATAGGAAACTGTGCTCATATCCGCTAAAGCTGGCTGAGTGATTTGATTGCAGGAGCCCCACTTAGCAATTGCGCCTATTAAATTAGACAGTCGACTAGACTACCCTGTAACGAACCTGCAATTACCTTGATGAAAGTATTCTAGCCTTAGTAATAGTTATGTATGATTGCTATTATTACTATGTAAATTAGTATCACTATATACCCTTCGTATTTTAAATAATCATAGCATCCGATGAGACCGCGCGGCTGTTAATTTTTTTTAAACTATACGTTTATAAGTTACGTAAAAAATATAAAGAATTGTATGAAATACTAATCTATACAATATGAAAATCATTATAGAAGTACAGATCTTATATTTTTTACTTGAGCTTCTTAAAATTATCTTACCAACACTTATACAATTTAGTCTTCAATGTTATAATAAAACTAGAAAGCAAAAATCAACGACATCTTTAATAATATAAAAAGCAATTGGATTTTATAGAATATCCACGATTTGATTTCATGGTTCATATAGACCGGAAGCAAGCAATTCGAAATTAAAAAGGGAACAGCGCTTCAATAAGATTCAATATAATTCAAATCCGGTGCCGCGGGAAGGCGTTAACGAAAAATCGAGCGATTCTGAATATTTAGCTAAGTATTGAATAAAAAGTTGAAGTCTAATGAGATTTCCAGGGCGTGCGGCAAACAGCGAACTGCGGGTGCTACGGCGTAGCGTTTTTGATCATCTTTGTCGAGCATATTTTATGATCGTTGAAATGGGTTTTCTATTTTATTCTATTCATTTCTATTCATTATTATTACTTTAACATTATTTTAAAAAATAATTCTAGTCTTTTAATTCAATAACAATACAAATTAAAAAATATAAAATAAATATACAAAAAAAAATACTCATTCGAGCATTATTTTTCGAGACAATTCCGTTCTCTCTGCACTTGATACATGTTGGCCTTTCTGTTTTGTTTTAGCTGTCTATGTAAGCTCTCGTAATTGGCAAGTTTCCAGATAATCTGAGCGAATATAGAATATTCTTATGCTTTCTATTTATCAAGATTCTGAAATATTTCATACAAATAAATATACGTAAATATACGTAGTACTTGGTTAAGTAAAAACGTTCAGCAGTTTTAAGTTAATAAGGGAATGTTATTTTATTTATTTTAGTTGGTTTATATGGATTCACTTTCATAGCTATGACATTGCATAATGGAGGTGTTATTATTCTAAGTCTAATGGTTGATAAATAATGAACCATTTCTGTTTTTCATAATACTGAGGTAATAACGAGAACAACACCTTATTAGTCGAACAATTATTAATAGACTAATTGTTATACACTTAAACTATCATTCTTTATGACAAATAACTAATATACGTTTACTTATTTTTCAAAATCAATTAAACTTATTACTGATTAATCTTCAGCCCAGTTTATAATAACAATGTTTCGATAATTAAAATTAATATTTTACAACAATCAGCAGGATTACATCTCAACCGTTGTTGCAGTTGATTTTTCATACCTTTTTAAAACAATTACAACTTAAAATCCCTTAAGTTGTAATTGTACCTACGTGAATTGATCCGGACGTGACATTTTACTTTTAAGCGAAATGTTTTATAAACCTTTTTTATCTGGATCGAGTGTTATAATTTTGTAAATTAAAGAAATATTATGACAACTTTTTCAAAAGACAATGCTCGCTGTATGCCAGACGATAGACTAGACTTTTATTTTCAAAGGAGCGTAGTTGTTAGTTTTATAAGTCAAATTATACTCGTATGTTACATAAATTCATTATATACGATTTTTGGGTCTATTTTCCACTACAGTTCGTTTCTACTAGATATGCAATAAATATATAATATCTTAATAATTCAGAAGAGAGTTTTAGTCGCTGCTTTAGGGGGCTATTCCATTGTATTTGAGCGTAGACGATTAACTCATAAATTTGTTGCGCGTTACGAGGCGACCCACAGTCCCAGCAGATAGCTAGTTAGTTAATAATATCTTGCGAATTGTCAATTGAGGAAAGTGTCCGGGTAATATAAGACTATTTCCCTTTATAAGTGGAATAAATATTATAAGGTCGTAGCGTTCTTTCTTATTATATATTATTACGTAGAATTGTTTTGTGAAATAGTGTATGAGTACTTTTTTAAGTTTCTATTTAATTATTGATACGTTACTACTTATTAAACACAATACAATACTAAGATGTTAAAATTAGAAAAAGTATATAGAAATTTATTTCTAACAAAACGTATAAATTACGCAGAAGTATGAATGAAAATAGAGTTTTAATTCTATTGAAATCCGCTGACAAAACCAATACAGTGGAAGTTAGCAAGTTGCCGCATTGTTCTCGAAGCAAAAATAGCACAACTTAACCAGTCTACCACATGAACATAAGCTATCGAGCTCACAGTATTTATAAGGTTTTATATATTGAAACAACTTCGTCCCGCACGATAAATAACGAAAACTTTGATTATGAAACAATTTTAATGAAAATTTTCTAAAAGATTTCTCTTTTTGGTAACGTTGTTAATTTGAGGCACAGATTTTTATACTTCAGTTCAGTTAAAATAAAAGAGAAATTTGGCATTAAGTGTCATTTTACCTGACCTTCTTTTCCTAAAAAGAGTTGACACTAAACCTAATGACTTACAAACGAAACGCTCAAGGAAGCCACTTTTACCTACCTTGTGAATTTCCTTTTAATAATCATGGCTATAAACCGTACTATATTTTATATAGTATGTAAATAATACAAGTCTATGACTTAGCCTAAGTCCAAAAATCTTAATGCTATGCAAATTGTTATTATTTATTGGCACATTCATTTATTGAGGACTACTTTTAACTTTATAATTACGTACAGAAAAAGGTACAAAGACTCACAGAAAACGCGCTTTGTTCAAGAGTACCTTCCTATATGTATATCGAGTATAGGTAACAAGGAATTCTGAATTATAAACACAATTTCCTATTATTTCTTAAAAAATAAGACTGTTCAGTCCAGGTACCATAGGCTTATTTGTAAAATCGAGAATTATCAAGTGTTCGTGAACATAATTATGCAGTTACTGCGAACGAACATGCGAGTTTCGCGAGCTTTGAGTGTCTTTAAACAGGGTCGACCGAATAATTACACTGTTAATACGATAATTGTACTTTACATTTCCTTTCTCCTCAATGAATTCAATTTCAATTAATATCTCTATAGAATTGCACATGTCAAAAGCAGCTACTGTTTTTAATAATTACAATGTATACAGTGCAAAATAAATTTAAAATTCAATAATACTTACTTTTTATCTTTCTTAAACGACATATTCGCAATGAATCGATTTTAAACAAAACCATACAAAAATAATTTGGCATGTTATATTCAGGTTAGCTAAAACTAAATGATGAATAAGCTACAATATATATGGAATAAGAGGTAGCTTAGAAAAGATTTTGGAATGTTGCCTAAATTTTAACAACGTCATTAAAATTCAAGCCAAGTGTAAAGGGTAATGCAATGATAGCGAAACGTACGCGTTCTTCTTAATCCACACACTAATGCTTCACCCATAAATAAGCTTAATCTATTATGCTTCGCTGCTATTATATTGCCCATTTCTGTTAATTAAATACCAATTATTGTATAATCAAGCCAGTTGTCTATTAGTACGGCAAGGCTATTAATTTCTTTACACACAGATATAACATCATAGATTAAATACACGGAAAACTACTTATTCTTATTTATGAAAGCATTTATTTTATCGACCAAATTTGTTAGATTGTATACATGTTTAGATAAAATTTAGCTATATTGAACCCAGTTTTTATTGATCAATTGAGATGAGGTATGAGCTACGTACGTAGAGAGACAGTCAAATTTGTTTTTAAAATACAAAACGTAAAATAATTTTTATTTACATAAATGAACTGCTTAAAATGGATTACGAAGTGAGATTTAACTTCGCATCCATTGCTAATCCGAAGTTACGGAAAGTAATGAGTCAAGTTAAAAACTCTGATTTATCTCTGCGCTACTTAAATTCATATTACAAGAGCGTCATTAAGGTCTACATTAAGAACATGCGGCTCGGCGCTGAACAGTGAACACGTATGTATGTATGGCATCTGTAGAATCGGCACATTAGAGCATTAGGGTGGTCATTCACTAGGAATATTCGTGTGTAAGCGACAATTGAAATTCAATGGAAATGAAATGAACTAGAACAGTATATTACGCGTGCGAATTCAATGTGAAATTTGTGTTCATTTGTAATGACACAATTGATAACACTGTTTAGTGCGTAATCGAAGTGTAAGTGTGCATCGGTTTTAACTACCGCAGTGTTATAGCTATATTTTAAGATAGCTAGTTTTATACGTATCGTAGTTAATACAGAAACTATTAACTACATTTTAAAATAATTCTTTCAAAGCAATTGCTTACCTTAGTGTAAATATATATATTTTTAATCTATATTTAAGAACGAACTAATCGTGCGGTGAAATATTTTATTGAATTGAACGAACGTTGATCTCCTCGCCCGACTACCCACGTTATATCTACCCACTATACGGATAAAACCTAAGATTGTAAAAATGTAAAGCTAATTATGAAGAACGATCCTACAAATTATATCTACTATTGTATACTCTCTACACATGGATGGTGCAAGTGAATGGTCACCTTAAGGGCGTTCGCACACACTCGCAGGCTCTATCGTGAGCCCTTATCGCCGACACGTTATTGGAAACTGTAAGAACCTATCAATTTCCTGCCCTATTTTTGTCAGCGATAGAGGTTTTATCTTACGCTCATATTCGACCCAGGAACATAATGTTTGTCATTTATAGTTTGCCGAAATTATATGTTATGGATATCTTGATACATTTTTATGTCTATAGTAATTTATGACTGCTTAAAATAGCATGCTGTAAGTATATGCTATTATATATGGGTTCTTCTGTGTGGAGTTTTTGAATAGTGCTTTAAAATTAGTATATTGATATACTAATAATATACTAATAATAGAGTATATTGTTATCACTGAACTTTTCTTCAAAAAATTCTACACATAAATCTTGTTTTATCAAGTTCAATTTCAATTGTCCACTTATTGTGTGATTGTGCGAAATAATGCAATTTAATTATGTTAGTAAATAGTTTTTATGCTAGTTCGGAATGGCGAATAAACAAGTTTTCAATTATAGAAAAAAGTTGAATTATTTATCTAAAATTTAAACATTTTTAAACTACAAAGAGAATTTAATCTAACTTTAAATATTTCTTATTACTAATTAAATAAAAGTTCCTTAAACAAAATATTATTTATTATTTACTAAAGGCTTCCAAGAAAAAGAAATAATTTGTTGTATTACGTTATGGTTTCTGAATCATTTACACGTAGCCAGTAAAACAGTAAGTACGCCAATCTGCAGTACACGTGATATATCATGAGCGTCGCGTATCTTTCAATTTATGCCTACTGCACTGCAGTCCTGGCAATGCTGACATCCTCGGACGCCGAGCAAGGTATTCAATATGCTTCGTAACTTTTATTACATGAACCGTGCGTGAATGTAAGTTCTGTTTAACCACAAAGACTTAATCGGAAATATTTAATATACCTAGAAATATCAGACCTAAGTCTTAGCAGGTTGTTAATTAATTGTAACGAAGGACTATCTGTATTGTTTTTTCTAGAAGCAACACACTCAAATGATTCTAGTGATAAACCCACTAAAATGCTTATAAACATCAGTTTTTAGAGACAAGGGGGATGCACTCGATCTTTAAAATAAGTTTGGACGACGAATCTCGCATTTTTTCCCTTCTTAGAGACTTAGCATATTATATACAACTTCTCAGCATCGAACTATTGGTACAGGTAGTAATTTTTTCGACTGTTCAATGATATTTACTTTGGTTTTAACTTTAGCCGTCTCTGACGTCAATAAAGTGGTCTGTAGCATGTATTAACATGTCGAATGTACAGGCGCGCTGGAGGGCGGACCTCTGGGCGGCGGCAGCGGCGGCGCGCTCGGCGCTCTGCGGGCGCCTAGCTCGCCGCCCGCGTCCAGCCTCGGCACTAGCCGGCACAGTCTCATAGGTGAGCATTGTACGAGTACTTACCCACTCCTTATGCCAATACCAGCTTATATTATTATCAGTCCATTGTTTTCCTAATTGTTTATTTTTATCGACTTTTACAAGATTCAGTATGTGGCATTGCTTATAAACACCATATTAGAAAAAAGTACTTCTTATAATTTCTCCCAATCACCAATACAATCAACCATGACTGTATTGGTTATTGGAAGGAAGAGAACAAATACTCACTTTTCATAATAGGTTACTTTATTTTTGATCATATAATAAATATTAATATAAAATTGTATATACAATAGGGTAAGGAATCAATTTTCCTTAAAGCTAAGTGAAAGTATATTCAAAATAGTTTAAAACGATATGATAGCTGAAAGGAGAACGATGAAAGGAAAAAGCAATTTAACGCTCCTGTTACTTGAATATTACAATATAGGTTTTATCCCGAGTTTAATATTACACTTTCAACGAATAACCCAATTCTACCTCTTTTACAAATCTTCACAATACACCGTACTTATAAGACATCGAAAATAGCTACTCGCGTAAAATATGAAGGGAATTATACTCTTGTAATGTATACAATCTAAACGTATCGAACCGGCCGCGGTGTCTATGTATAATGCAACAATAGGGATCTTTAATGATGTTTGCCAAATACATTTACTAAGTTGGCGAGGGCGATGTGTTCCATTGCGTCGGTTTAATTTAGCGGCGTAGTTTAATTAACAGGATTCCGAGTGCGTCTGGAAGAAATTGATGAGTTGTAGCGGAGGCGGAGCTGTGTCGTCTTTGTCGTAAATCTGTATTATGCCGGTTCACCTAGCACCTGATTAATTTATCTTATTTTCACCGATTCTGAGATACCCCATTATTCACTTAAGGGCGAGCGGCTTTAGACTATTTAGCGGATCTAGGGCAAAACTGACGGATTGATTTAAATAAGGACAAGAGATTCGTTTTGTTTCGTAGGATTTATAACAAATATTGATTTACTCTCTTTCATAGTTACACTACTCATTAGGATGGAAATTTACATTACAGAAATGATTTAGTTATTTAAAAATTTTACCATGTCGTAAAACAACCTCCCAAACAGCTTGAATAAATTTGGCAACGATAGCAAAAATTTTACAAAAGCTTGGTATCGCAAAAAAATAATTTAATACACTTTAACACGTTTCACTTCTGTTCACGTAAAACACCTACTACAAACAAAATTAAGCCTGCCACATGTGTGTCGGACACGTATTAAATTAGAACTGTGTGTCAACCGCAAAAAACCGCTGGATATTAATGCGAAATAGCGGTTAATGTACTCGATTTGTTAGGTTTTTTGGTGTCTCGATGCGAACCTCGGTATTTCTTTGTATGTTGAATTGTTTTGTCTGCGAATATAAATTGTATCTGTTAATAAAGAATAAAACTTTATATATTTCTAAATAGGTATATAATTTTATAAAATATCACCTAGGTAGTATTTCACTAAAAGTTGCGGATATAATCGTAGTTTAAAAATATATCCAATATTAAACATTAGATAAATACACATATTATTTTCGTGTCGCACTCTAATGATATTACATTTCATAAAATATAGAATAAAATAATGATTGTTTTATATAAATAATTACTTGACGTTTGAAGTCTTGTTTTGACTGCTGTTTAGAGCACTCATTACGGCTTAAGTTTTATTCTTTTAACATCGTTAGCCGTCGCTTGGCACAAATAATTTTACGAAATACGTAAACAACACTTTTGTTTACGTCTAGACCTCGTTTTAATTTCCTAAGTCAGTGTTGTGTTCAACAACCCTAAATACAAATACTTTTTAATTTTCTATTATAATACTTATTTAATTTTCACGCTAATTACTATTTAAGCTATGTACGAAAATGTCATTATAGTATCACGTCTACGTAATGATAGGTCTTTATTCGCAACAGAAGCAGGAAGCCCATGTTAATGGACAACTAGGAATTATTCATGTGAATGTGTAGGCGGTAATGATGAATCGATAGCATATCAAATTAACACGAATGAATCTAATGATGGAATAAATAGTGTAAGTGCTGTTACGTATTGCGTACCTGTTTAATGCGATGAGTGGTTGTTTAGTTGCTGTAAATGTTTCATAATTGCTGATTAATTCAGTGGCTTTTGATGTTATTATACTATTACGGTTCATCATTCGGATAATCGTATGTATAAACGAGTAATTTAGAGATAACTGTTATAAGGGAAATTGGTATCTACTAGGTATATATTTGGATACGTTAATCCTGTTTAAAGACCAAAAACAATTTGCAAACTAAAGTATATAACTATAGTTTCTGTCTGCGAAATAAACAAAAGAAGTTATATAAGTAAACAAATAAGATGTGAATATCAAAGATTTAACGGAAAAAAATAATACGCGCGAGTGTAATAAAATTAAATTGAGCTTCGTCTAAGACATATATGATATGATTTTATTCAATTAGCTTAAAGGTATGAGTCAAATCTGATTTTGTTTGGTACGAGAATTTTTATTCGATCTTTTTACTTTAAATGAGCAACAACTGTTCTTTCTTGCCGGTTTTTCTCTCTAGAAGCTGCCTTTCGAAATGAAGGTACCTATACAAAAAATCGTTATACTCAATAAGAACGATACACAAGAATTACTCTTGCTGAAATGAATAAAGATTGAATTAAGATCCAACATTTTATATTATATTCCTACATTGACCTATCTAGTCAATGTGCGACATAGCATTAAATTCAATAAGTGGTAAAACAAACAAAGGAAAGCAAACTCGAAGCACAGATTTCTAAAATAAATTGTTCTTAAGGAATGTTAGCTTCAAACGTTTCATGTTACCACTGTCTAAAACTTGGAAAGAATTTTCAGCGAAATGATAAATAATTTTTCCATTGGATTCATTTATCGCTAAAGTGGATCCTCGGGTTATTCGTCCCGCATTTCAGATAGTTCAAATAATATTTTATGTTACAACAAGCACGTACTCTATAAATTTTAGCAGATGATGGACTCAAATGCATTTGTTTTCTTCAACAATCTTCACATGATTCTTACTATTTCGATACCTCAATGTTTATTTTTATACTTGCATAAATTGAAAATATCTTAATATATATAAACTACATGTCACATTGTTTGTCCGCGATTGACTCCTAAACTACTGAACCAATTTTAAATTTAAGTTAAAAGATGGGATAACTTACATCTCAATTTATGACATGCATAATATATCCAAGCGAAGCTGGGGTGGATCGCTTGTATTAAATATATAAATGAATAGGAAGGGAAAATGCAATTTGAATAAAAAGAAGGCAACATGGAGTTCGTTTTGAACCTTCCATTGATGTCTCTTAACTATAATTGATTAAAATCAAACGAATCTTTGCTTATTGAATAAATTTACACACATACAAACATAGTATAAAGTGATGTCACTTATTTAAGAAAGCCATTGCGATGGATGTCATGATATCCTCAGAATCAGCAAAATGGCACAACGAAAAGCGTGCTTGTGGTTACGTGATTAAATCTACGCCTACATACACGTACCTTAATCTTCTTCTGAAATCTAAATACGTCCGTATTCTCTCATTACTTATCAATCTAATTTTGTACTATAAAAAGACGAACTTAAATGATTTGAGTCTTGCGCTCGTATTCGAATTCGAATCGTTTTCCTTTATTTGGGAACTTTGAAAGTTGGAAGTTGGAAACATGACTTACAATAGATAAGATTTTTAATACATTTATTAAAATTTAAACCTAAAATCTATAATCTTGATAGTCGCCTTATTCTTGAAAGCAGTTTACCGCGACCTCTGATTTCGACAACTCGATATTTTCCAATCTTATACGATACGAAACAGATTGTACGATTTGATAAATATATATGACTTTATATAAAACTCAGCGCGGCGATATTGCTTTGCATCGATGTACTATTTGTAAGCAAACAAATCTAATAAGAGTTGTATAGACGATGTTAACGATTGATTATTGAAAATGCTATAAAGCCGCTTGTGACTGTCAATCTCTGTCGCCCCATATCACGCACCCTTACACATGTCTGCACTCAAACGGTTACAACATCCTTGCCAAACAATATTGATAGCGAGAAAGACGACAACTGAAATCGAATAAATGCGGTGCCTCGGAAACTATCGAGGTCGACTCCATTCTGTATGGGTGTGGAAGTTGAATTCACTCCTACCTTTTATCAAATATTACAACTTCAGTTACTAAAAGCTCCCTCTAGCGGACGGCAGCACATTTTAAATTAAACTGACTGTTTACACTGTTCTGATAAAAGACAGCCACAGTACCTTTTTAATACTAAATTTCCAACGTGTCTATGTATTTAGATTGTTAGATTCAATGGATGGAAATTATTAAGGCTATCATGGGCTATAATCATATTATTTATTTGGAAGCTTAGATATAATAAAACCGGCCTAATACAATAACGGCGGCGAAAGGTAGCCGCTTGAACTCACTAACTTATGAAATTATATTTCAGTCTTTTGATGTTAACGGGACGAAACGTTATGTCGAGAGAAATTATATATTTAATCTAATAACTAAATTAATATCATTTTACGCAATTACGACAGGCCGTATGTCACAAGATGTACTATTTTTGATGAATATTCTACTTTTATGAGAACATACCTACGGGTTTTTTATGGTAATTTTTCCATTTTTTTTCTTTCCATACTGTTATCTTACATTCATAAAATATCATACATAAAATTTACAGTTTACAGAGCATCTACTACGGAATCAAGCCTGAGCCTAAACTAGTAATATACTATCAAGGTTACGAAGTCGTCTTAACTCTCAACTATTTCCTGGAACAAAATCCCTCCAAAGCTTACAATCAATCGTAGCGTACATACATAGTGTCCTGTATTTCAGTGCTATACTTTATGTGATTCCAAACAAATGTATTCCACATTCAGCATCTGCATATAATTCTATACGAAGTATTTTTAATAGTAGATAAAAAATATGAAATCTTATATATAGTATATATATGTATATGTGTATGTATATATATAGTATGGAAGCTTTTCGTTTGCAAAATGATATTTATCGAAATAGATAGGTTACCTAACTTGTATTGGTAGATGCCCTAATCTGTACCATATTAAGGGAGTTTATTGGCCTATCTACACATAAAAACAGTCATAATATGTAACTGAAAAATATTAAATTATATGTTAAGCAATTTTCAAAGTGGGGTTGGGGTCGATTCAATATAATTTTATACACATATTTTTTACATATACGTATGTATGACCACGAAGGTAACATAATATATAACATTACATAACATTAAAATAATTCATTGGTAGAATTCGCGTTCGCTGTATTCTGAAAATTACTAATGATATTAATATTTTGTCTTCTTTACACGAGGATACATGATATGTATAAGTGTATTAAAAGATATTTTAAAAACATGTTAGCATTAAGATGATTAATAATTTTAAATGTTAAAAAACCTCTCTAGTTGATTGTACATAATGTCTCTATCGATTGGTTGGTATATCATTGTAATAACACCCCTGAACTATGCATTTGACATACGATGTCTGCACAAGAACGGTGGTACGTAAAACTTTCACGACATCTACACAAAAGAACGTGGCTTTCTATTAATATTTATCGCTGCACTCATTTACATCGATGCCATTGTGTCCTTTTCATTCAGATTCTCTATTTATTTTGAACTTTGATACCCTCCAATATGTATTCTTTTTATACTTTACAGAATAAGATTTTGATATCAAAAGGCGCCATTTTGTCTGGAATTTTGCATTCGGCGAAGTACCTACTTAAAATACAAGAGACATTTTTGAATAAACATTTTGGAATAATGTGATGTATTACTTAAATCAAGCTGAAATAAAAAATAAATTAAATAATCTAAATTGTAGTTTAAAACAACATGTCCGTATTTGTTTCATTTATAATATTTAAACTGTACTCAAGTGCAAGTCCAGTAGAAAGAGAAGGATTCTAATGGAAGACTTCAATTATTTCTAGCTGCGAATCAGAAGGTTCTAATTTATTAGAGAACGATAGTAGCTCGCATCGATCTTTATTAATGGCTATTAAGTTTTATGTGGCTGGTTCTTTCATTATAAATGCTTCAGCTGTCGTAACTAACCGAGACTGTGTCTAGAAAATACAATGCTCATTGATTTTAAAATGAAACGATAATATAGGTTATTTCTTAAGTCCATTGTTCAGTTTCATTGTTAGTGTTTATGCTTATTTAGATTGTACAGTTGACTACAATAATTTTTCCCGGCGATAAAATTTTAAAGTACATCAATGATGATATGATACAATATGTAGGTAGGTATACAGAATTGTAATCGAGTTTTTTTTAAATAGAATGTAATAGCGTATTTGAAACGTAGCTGAAGCATCTACTTATAAACACCGGCTATAAAAACCTTTAAATTTTCACACTACAATAATAATGTGCTATAAATGCATCCGAATGATATTAATTACCCCCGGGCGCCTTCGGACGCGTTAAAAATAGCTTCAGTGCCAAGAGAATGAGGACAGTGGATAAGTTTAATGGAATAAGTGTGAGTTATGAAGTGCCGTGGGATTACTTCTACCTCCTCATTATATCCCTATAATATTGTTTTACGATCTCTTTTATTTCTATGTGCGATAAGGGCGCTGAGGGAACAAGGAGAACTCTTTAATTTTACTTCTGACACTTTTCGTGCATGTTTTGGATTTGTTAGAACATTGTTATAGCTACTATAAATTTAATAGTAAACAGGAAGTATTTTTATGTACCGAAACTGGTTTTATGGAAAGTACTGATTTAATACTTTATTTCCAAATTTTGCATTTGTTTTGCTAGTGTTAAAATACAAGATAGATATAACGCCTAACATCTGAACTTTATAGAAACATTTCACCGCCATGCCTACACGAGTAAGACAGGGCTAGAGTAATTGCTTATAATAAAAAAGGCCCGAACACAAAGGCGGCTTGCTCTGTTTAATGAGACAAAGCGTTCCATCTCAACATTTTGCTAACGTTTCTGGCCCACAATGCTTGCATACGAACATTATACGTATGTTAATTCAGCGTTGTGAGAGAACATCTAATTCAATCTGTAGTTGCCTAGCAATAGTTTATTCATATTGTTACAAACTTCGTTATGAACAATGTTTGCTAAACGTAATAAATAACACTCATTTGTAGTTTGGCTTTTGGTTATTGCTAGAGTAATTTGCTCGTGTTACTTACTAAAACTGGACGTTTCAAGCCACTACGTTAATATAGATAATATAGACAAAACGTTGTCGTTTATCTATGTATGTATATGAAGTTGAAACTGTGTGTTTATACAAGCTAATGACTGGAAAAACCGGTGTGATTTGATAAAAAAAGATAACATTTTTAGTATAAATATACTAGCGATAATTGTATACATACTCACTGTTATATCAATTTTTTTTCAATACGAATAATAATAAAATTTTGTGTTAGAAATTCAATTTCTACGTACTCCGTATTGAAATAAGTAAACGCGATATAAATATCAAAGGTTGACGTTTACAACGTGCAATATCGTTATTTCGAGTTTGAAGCGAACAAGTGATGCTTTTTAGTGAAAAATTCGTTTTAAAAGTTGCATAAAGGTGCGGTCAACTTGTCTGGCTTTATTTCCTTTACGTAAACGTAGCTAGCGAGTTCGCTTCAAAAACGTTCCCGTAACAGCAAACTTTTTAGTCTGTGATGTTAACAAATATTCTTGATAATATACTAGAGAAATGAAAACATAGTTCTTTTACATTTTTAATTATGTTTAAAATTTTGCTAAATAATGATCACTAACTAATATTAGAAATGCGAACGTTTGTAAGTATTTATGGATATTTGTTAATCTTTTACGCTGAAAACTATTAAATCGATTTGACAAGTCTGACATACATATCATACTTTTTATCCCAGTTCTGCCAGAAGAATGGTAAACCGCGGTAAAAATGGTATTCCATTTTTGGTTACTTTCCTCTAATATACAGTGTGTTACAAAACATGTGTCCGATCTTGAAGGGCAATATTCTCTATCTAAAAACCTTTTCGAATAAAATAAAATATAAAATCTATATCTACATGTATAAAAAAAAATCCAATAAAGTTGTAAAAATTGTGTTTGTAGTGAAAATTTTACACCAATTCAAGGAAATTCACAAATGCTGGCAACTCATGTACGGCTCGTAGACCCTATAGACCCTATAGCTAGGAGAGCACGTGAACGCGAGACGGTGCTACCATGTAAGTTTTGCAATTTTACTTAATCTATATTTTCGTTGGGAAAAATTAATTATGTTATTTTTCCAAAACGATAGCAGAATATGGACCTCCTACTGGTATATAGTAAGAGGTTTTCGGATCGGACACTTGTTTTGTAACACACTGAATATAGAGTTTGTAAAATTTTAGAGTATAAATAACAAATAACTAATTTGTGTGCAGCGAGCGCGAGCGCTGTGATCTCGTGTGACTCGCGCCGCTGATTTTATAAAGTACATCAATCAAGTTTGCATCCAATTTCCTAATATTAAAATAATTAAATTTCACGCGTTTCATTCGATGACGTTCTGTAAAATTCAAATGTACGAATATGTAATACAAATTGTGCTAGTAAATTAATGTATATGGAAATAAATTGACTTCGGAATTACAAGTCTGCATCATGTATGTATTTTCATGATTGCAATATTTATTCATATAATAAGCTTCATGTAAGTGCAACGAGCTATTTTGTATTGCTAATGTTGATGCTTTTCGTCATCATTACTTTATTCAAGGTATCATATCTTCATGCCAAAACTTATTCGTAAAACAGTAACAAACATCTATACGTACATTATTTAGTTTCGCGTACAATTTCAAAGGCGACTTCTATCTACGTAAGTAACTTTATTCATATGTTTAGGAGTTTGTTATTTCTTATATAAGATAGAATAATTATAACAAAGGAGTATACGCATCGAATGGGGGCGACTCGGCGCTCTTCGCTCGGCACTCCGACCCTAAGCGGGACGTATCTACTAATTGAATCTTAGATCTCGCAAACTTTCACAAACTTGCGAGAAATTTGATTAGCTCGTCATCTTTCCACGAGCTTTATATTTTTTAAACAATCACAAACATTAATCATAAGATTTACGGCTTATAAGTTGTTTTTTCTTTTATACGTATATCCCTATAAATCAGGAACTCGATATTTTGACAAGTTGTGACGACAAACTGCTTTCAGGAAGGATATTATGGATTCAATTGTTGAAGTACCTTTTTAAGATAAGACACCTTATATTATAAAGGATATTTTTGTTTACTAGTTGATCTGAAAGACTTCACGTATATAACAATTACTTCATATTCAGGAAATCATGTCACGGACGCCTTGGTGCACCTTGAACCCACTTTAAAAAATTCTTTTATTAAGTCTTTTCTAACAACCATTTAAAGACAATCTCAACAGAAACATATCCATAATGTTGTCATAACAACAAAGTCTATAAGTCGAGTATGGTAGCAATATACAAGCAAATTAATTTATCTAACAGACTAGTCGGCAACACGCCCTAATAAACCCTCGTTTATTCATTAGTATATTTCTATCGTTTTAATTATAGCTTAACTATTTTCACGAAAAGTTTGCTTTCCGTTAAAAGCGCACATCAATTACAGCCGTACGAGTAATAATTAACAGCTCTACCAAAAATAACATTTTATTGAATGTGAAACGCGGGAATTAAAATTTATTATTTTCTCTTTATATCTTTTTTAGTATGTTGTTAGCATTAAAGCTATAACATCAATGGAAAATAAATAGCATTTACTCAGGAATAAACTACGTAGAATAAAATCGCAAATGTACTTTAAAGTAAGTCATGTTCGTAACTTCAGAGAACTGTGTAGTTCTGTTAGTAGCATTTGTTCGAAACTGGCAGTGCAAGAAGTTCGATCTGAACTTACACCGGCCTACCGACTACCGTTGCTGAAGAGGCAACAAGTAGGCGCGGCGCATTTAAGAATTTCAACGCTGAATGCGTCATTATTTTGACGTCATCACGCTTATAACGACTGCGAGAGAAAGAACGCGGCTTGAATGTTTAATTAACATTTTAAGACGGCATTGAGCGCTCTCTGAAAACCGTAAACCTCTGAAATATATAAATAATCGTTTTGTTTGCTAACCTATATGTATTACAGTGTTTGAAAGAATAACAAGCTATCTATAAAGTAGGGACATTACAAATCTTATTAGTTATTAGAGAAATAAACATGTTCAAACAAATAATAAAGTTCATCTTTTTTTAATTACAAATACAACCCACAATTATGTAATATCGTAATATTTCCTTATATTTTATCTAAGAAGCCAATAGATGAGGCATAATTGTTAGTAGGGTAGTAAATAAAGCAACTTTTATAATACTTGCATCGTCTTATAAAGGTCAATCTGACCTTCGTTAATAAAGTTGGTGCTTTATTCATAGTGAAACAAAGGTGCTCTTATTGAATACCGACGGAGCGTGGTATTGGATTATTAAGAATTAATTAAAAGAGGGAAACAAGATGGATCGAGTGGGGGATGTAAGAGCAGTGCTGTTACGCGACGAGCCTTTGATCGGATGTGATATATTAAATGTTAGTGTCTCATTAATGGATACATTTTACACATTAAAAATCTTGACTTGTTTATTTGTATTTGAATAAAAACAATTGCTCTTCGATTTACTATGTAAAGGTCGATAATGGCTGGATCGATTTGACTAATATGGATCTTGAAACATTAATAGGAGATCGGGGAAGGTTTAACCGTTAAAGAGAAGGTTATGTTTAATAAATAATAAGAAATAAATAAAATGTTAATAGTTATCAAATATCTAATATAATATGTGTTCTGCTCTGATCTCTTTGGTCGCTAAAAGTTTTCGTATTAGGTTTTGACCACACGAAGAAAATATGTTAATTACATTAAAACAAAACTGACGAACGGATTATCTAGTAACGTATAAATAAACATTTTAATCAGCCTGGATGGTCTCATAATTTGATAATTCGATAAATTAACCCAACTTAGTTTAGAACAGTTTGTACGTGGGTAGATGTACCTAGTAGTTTTAAATAGGATATAAGACTTGGAATTCAACAATACTTCGAAGAATATATTTTATTGCGCTTTAATTGTAATAGTCGTGTATGATAATATTATAAATAATTTCAAAAAAATATTCCAGATAATATGCCTTCTTATGTATTTGCTGATAAAGTATCAATGATGTACAAATGTATTACTAAATTAGCCACCATTATACTTTACTTTTACGCCTCCAATATACATTTAATATCGCAAATGAGCATCCGAAACGTAATCAGTATACTGTACGCAATCTTAGCACAAAAAAGGATTATGTATCTGTATTTAATGATATGTGGCGACGCAGTGCGGCGCGCTCTCGGGCACGAGTTATCTGCGACAACCACAGCCTTGCGGTATCGGGACTCGGGATAAACAGCCTCAGTCTTGTCATTATAATATAAAACATCTTACGGTTCCAACCAATTTAAATCCTCACATCACAAGGAGCGGTTTGGGAAGACTTAATCGATTTTCGCCGACATTTGCTTTCCTAAGATGGTAAATGTTACTTTATTTTTGGGAGTAACTTCTATAATTTTGAACATAGATTGACTTTCAGATAAGAACAATTTTACATCTACCTTATTGTTTCATAAATCAGTATCAATCTCGACATTTCGCAGCAACACTCTGCACTGTGACGCATCGTGTCATTAAATTTTCCCAAACGCCTAAATCACTGTAGCAGGAGATCCGGATAGTGCCGACCTTCGCTCTATTTATTATCCTTTATATGAAATTTATAAGTATATTGAAATTGCTGCTATAACAAGAAGCTTTACCATAGCATGGTCGCAGTTAGAAAAACGTTTATTAATATTTTATTATTTAACCGTTGAATTAAATACTAAAGACGTCTCTCTCATCTATATGTTTTAAAAAGTAAAGTAAAGGAAATGATAAACAACTACAATAATAAATCTGTATTTTCATATTTTATTCAGCGTAGACCTTCACGTTACATATAACGCACAAACTCTTTATTAAAAAAATGAAGTTTCGTCTGTTTTATGTTAAATAGAAATTAATTTTCAGTTAACGATTCATAAATTTTTTTAATGAACTTTTTGTTCCGCTTTAAAGTATTTAGTGACATACTAAATTAGATGTGTCTTATAATAATTTAGTGAAAACAAGGACGGAGATCGTTTCCATTCCGGATTCTGTATAGTGAACTGCGAACGAAGCAATCGCGTGTCTGTGTCCACACAAAGCTGCTTGACGTCACTCCACACTACGAATACCTGTTACCTCGCCTTTACTAATGATTTTTACTCACCCTTTTCTATTTTCATTGTTTACCTAATTGCTCCACCTTCATTGCAGTATTTGCAATAGCGACCACGAGCCAATTTTACAACGAAGGATTATTTGTTGGTACTGACGTCGACCAATTGCATAGAATTTTTGGCTTATTTTTAGTACTCCGTCTGGCACGAGGGAGTTTCTTTCAAATCCGTAATTTGGACCGGAACTTTGGGTGGGTGGGCGCCTCAATGAACAAAATTGTGAACGACAGTTTATAAAAAGGGCAGGGGCATAATAATAGACTTTATTCGATTTATTTATTTGACTCAAAAGATGGCTCGCTTTCATTGTTTACTGTTTCTCCTTTAGTGTAGGTTCTAAGGAAACGATTTTGGTAGAATTTACTTGTTTCTACGTCTTTAATATCGCATTGTTTTGCTCTGTCTCTTGTGCTCTATGAAGTATTACATAAAGCTTTAATATTTTATTTGTTACAACATATTTACATTTAATACTACAAATACACAATTAATGTGTTGGTCTATTTTTTTTTAATTTTAGATGTGCGTTATTACAGTCGACTATACATTCTAGTACTAAATTCAAAAATTCGAACTAAAACTATTGGACAAAACAATCATTATTTATATAATTATAATTTTTTTTTCGAAATTTGTTATTAAATAAAACGTGTGTTTCGTTATGGAATGTTCCATTGAACAATGTGTCATGTGTATGAGGTGTGGTAGTTTGACGAACGTTACGGAAGAGTCCAGAACATTAGCAAGGGTACTCGTGACGTCTTTATGTTCTGGAATGTTCTATAGTATAGTACGTGTCACGAATCTTTAGCGCTGAACGAAACCTGCGCAGAAGTCAAAAATAAGGTATCGAGGTAACGGCGCGGCGCGCGGGGCGCGTGATCGTCGGGTGCGCGAGCGTTGATTGGTTGT
>DWAJ01001639.1:0-21220 GCA_018238005.1 Eurema mandarina | reverse complement strand
TTCATCCTACTTCCTACTTAGATATATTATAAATGTAAAAGTTTGTAAAAAATATATGGATGGATATTTTTTATTCTTTCACAAAAAAACGCCTAGACTTATTTCGTTGAAATTTGCTATGTAGATAGGTGATACCCTTGATTAACACAAAAGATACTTTATATCCCGGTTTTGCCCCGCGGGGAACGGCTAGTTCTTTCATACATTTCCTATTTCCACTATGCCGGACCGGTATATTACCGGCTCGGATTATTATCCGGTATAGTAGGAACAGCTTTATATATTTTCTTTAGCTATAAGCTCTTCTGGCAGTTTTACCGACAACCTGGCCATACCGGATACCAAGCTTATCCAATATTAAATCCCCTTACTCCTGATACGATAAAGCTATGCATCTAGCCGTGTCTTACTGAGATACTCCAATATTAAATCCCTTTACTCCTGGTTCGATAAAGCTTACTATGTATACCTACGCATATCCCGAATGCTCCGGAATACTTTTTCTTATTACAGTAATGTAGTAACCGAATAGACAGCCTTTGTTTGCCGATATTTACTTGGTACCTACATATATGAGAGAAAGAGATCTAAAATATTAAAATATTTTATTCTATAGAAACAACTTACAGAGATATTTGCACACCCAAAAATATTGGTTTGTTTGTATTTGCTGTGGTCTATAAAAATTTAAGCTTTTCGCTTTTTTTTAAATAGGATTAAACTAACAACACTTCACCCATTTTTATATTTTAACTAAAATATCGTAAATTCAAATCAAATGTTAAAAATAATTATTAAAGTATGATTTTAACTTTGAGCAAATGGTTTTCAATTTACATGTGTGCAATCATAGCCCATAATAACTAAGGAAGCGTGCTATCATGTTCATCAATAATTAGTTACATTGAGGTAATATTTTAAATAACAGCTTTTAATTTTGATATATCGTGTGTAGAGATACATAGTCCGTCACGACATGCGATGTAATATTGAGGTTCATCCTCATAATTTACAATAACATATTTTGTTAATTAAATTATTTATTTATAATATAAAGTGAACTAGACATTGTATAGGTAGATGTTTCTTTACAAAATTTAATACAAATAATTTTAGTGTCAACTTAATTGAATCGACACATCGTATCGTACCTTACACTTATTCGATAATGATTTATTGATTTATGTATTCTATCTATTCTTCTTACAAATTAGATTTGCGTGTATTTTTGTACTAACGTATATATATTTGTAGTGTTAGTAAACATTTCACATCCCCATTGTTACGCCGCCACTTGGCAAAAATTTGCAAAAATATTAAATTTTATGTATACCTACCTTTCTTTTGTGTCACTATAGTGTTTTTTAATTGATTTTACTATGCATTATGTTGGTAAATGTGTAACGTTTGGTATTCGTTACAGCGTCTCAATCATCGACGGTATCCTCAACATCTGCGGCACCAAGTACCAGCGCGGCCGCACCCACATCAGCTACCACCACCACCACCTCGGGCAGCCGCTTCTCTCGCCAGGGCTCCCTCAGCGCAGCCCTCACCGAGGACGCCGAAGACACCATGAAGAACTTGAGAAAGACCTTCGCTGGCATCTTCGGAGACATGTAAACTGCTTTGAACTGGTTATTTCCAGTTATACGATCAATAAGTTGATAGTTTGTTTAGTCATTGGTGATAAATTGATTTGTATTTACTGTAATGTTGTTTGATATTCGCGTCGTTTAATGTTTTATTTGTTTCCTAAGTTTGAGCGTTAATTATCAAGGTTATAAACAAACTAAAGTTATAATGTATTGATTATAATAAACTTATTGAAAGAGTGGCAGCCGTTACTGATCACAGTTGGAATTTTTAATTATTTATACATATACTAGCAATACAGAAATCGGAAGTATAGTTTAAGTGTTGATTGTGAAGGTAGATTTTTTACATTTAATCACCGTGTGTGATCTATACGAATCATCTAAGCTATATTGTGATCGAAATATCAATATAATCTTGTGACGTCAAGCTTCAATAGTTTCTGTAAGTTTTCTGTTATAATAAAATGAATTAAATATTATAGACGTCGCTAGCGCATTAGGATTTATATTTCATAATCACAATTATTATATGTGGTGTTACAAAACGAATCTCTGTCAAGAAACACGCACTGTCATGAGAAAAATCGTATTTTCGTCAAAGGCTTTGATATTATTTTGACTGTTTATGATTGCAAATTTATGAATTGGATTAAAAGGATTCCAAGATGATGTAAGAGAAAATTTCGTCTAAAAGAAGATGAAGAAACTGGTATATAAGCAATGGCTATTTGAGACAATATTGTTAAAGTCGAACATGTATTCCACATTTTATAAAGTATAGTATCTTATTACTAGTTCTATCGCGTAGCATTAAGAAAGTAATTTATTTAGATGATCATATCTTAAGCTTCCTTCCTCTTAGTAGTAAAGTTTATGTGGCTCTATTGCTGTGAATGCAAATTTTATAAAAATATCTTATCAGCCATTAGTACAGATACATCTTCTTATTTTATCGACTATGAATATATTTTGTTACATGTATTACTTTGTTGAGCATTGCATTGTCTACTGTTGAACCTTTTCTGAATTAACTATTGTGTACGATTTAGCAAATTGGTAGAAAGTTATAATGTGTAAGTAGTTGAATTTATATGCAACATAAAAGGCAACGATAGATGTTTTAATTTGGGCGTAGCGTCATCAATTCATTTACTAGTTATGGAACATTTTACAACGAACCTAACTATATACGCGTCTAGCAAAAGTTTAGATGTGACGGTGAAGGAAGCTATACTGTTTGGAAAAAGCTGTTGAGTTTATGATGTTAAAGTCAATAGAAACGTGTCTTTTACTGCTGGGGCCTTGGTGTTGTGACAAACAAATGAAACGATATGCGTAGATAAAGATATTTATATGCACTCGTAGCTAGTTCTTGACACGAATCCTTAGCTCTAATTACTCGTAAGTGTCCCTACTACAACTAGACGAACGCGATGCCATAGACCCGGTGAACTGATATGTTGATTGACATTATTTTAGACAAATTTCCAATTATTAAATGTTATATATCTATTGTAAACATTAATATAATGCTGTTGTTGTTGTTGCTAAACAAGTTATACATTGTGTATCTACTCGTATAAAAGCGTTCGATTGATGGATCAAGATAAAATCAAAAACAATATTCAGAATGGAGTACGAGGTCCATATTAGCGCCTGTTGACCTCAACGATTTTGTCTTGATTTAAGCATTCGATAATATAATGAGACATGGTCTGTCGTACATATAAATAACTTAATTATTTATTATTATCTTAATTTTATGTTTAAATTATTTTCGTGTTATAAGTACGTAGAATATAGTTAACAATAAATTTAAGTTACATTTTTTATAAGTATTTGTGCAATGTGTTATCAGAAAACCCACATTAGTGATGAAAGCAATATTATTATCCTATAAAATGTTATACTTATTATATTATGACATCCATGTCTAATTGTAATTTAATGGAATTTGAATGCATGTTAATCTATATTATAATAAATATATACCAAATACCTCTTTTGGTAAGTCAATAATATCTGGTATTTTATTTGTACTCAAAATCAAAACAATAAAAAAGAAAAACTTTTGCATTTCTAAAATTTAAAAGAAAAATTATTCAAACTTCAAACGACTATCTAAAATTACATAAATCTAAAAGTAGTAAACTTTATGAATACATTCGTAACAAAAAGGGTAGCTAACGATAACCAACTGGATCCATTCCAGTGTTGAGGCTGTAATTTCGATACATGCCGGCGCTTGCGAGGTGATTGGTGAACTTTTGGCCCGCGGGGAAAAACACTGAGCAAACTGTATGGTAACCTAGAAACCAAATAAACGTTACTACACACCATCTAAATAACACTTTGAAAAGAAATGAAGAGTCAAAGGAAAAACAACGAAGATTCTCGAACAATATAACTTATTCTCAAGCAGCGTTTAATAATTGCTGACGTAACCTTTGTTTTTGATCTCTGTTATATGATATTGAGATATTAACTTCGAATAGAATATACAGTTCTGAACTATAAAGATATGGATAAAACATAGTGTTTTGTTTTATTTTAAAATCTCATAATAATTATAAAAAAGAGGATCAAAGAAAACACAAATTATATTATTTGTTGCAAACCTTTTATTTGATCCTTCTATAAAGTCTAAACATACATATTAACCATTTATTAAAAATAAACGAAAGTAATTAGGATAAACTTAAAAAGAATGATTTTCCCCTCTGCTCTAAATTAAAAATAAACCATAATTATAAACGATTTAAACTTAAAAACAACAAACACATAGTGGAGGATAATAATAAATAATTGACTTAAAAAAAAAGTAACTTCTTTGTTAAAAAAAACTAGTATAGTATAGATCTTAAAAAGACGTTTGGTCCTTAGCAGTGTTGAGAGAGTAGTTCCTATACATTCCCGCTGATGCCAGGTAATTGGAAAACTGTTGACTTTTTGGTGCGTAAGTAGTCGCGACCGAATGAATTCCTAAAATATTTCAAATACTGCTTAGGTAATAAATCCTTAAAAGTTATATGAATTTAAGATTATCAGTAGGTTTCGTGTCCTGTATTTTATACTTATTTATATTCTTCGACAGAAAAAATACCCATAATGTCTACGTTGTACTTATATAGCAGTTTGATTATTCGAAGGAGAAAGATTCGTTTTTTTTCCTAATATTTCTTTTTTATGTTATAGTGGGACACTGGGCCGGAGGTTCGCCTGATAGAATGCACCTACCTCTGACCATAGACGATTACAAAGCTAAAAGAGAAATATCGCACATGCGTAGTAGCAAAAATTAAATTTCATATGATATTTATACCTGGAGGGAACCAGCCATATTCACTGGCAGAGGTCCTGTAGAAGGGATGTTGTTTACTCAGCTGACATCCATATCCATTGAACCAATCTAAAACCACGCAAATAATTTAGGAAAATGTTCCACTTTATGCTACTTAAGTTGCTTTTGGTGAAGTATAATAATTTGACAAATATTTTAAAGTCGATCAATATCACACTTTTCTGATTGCCGATTTTTATTGCATTGATAATCCATAGTATAAATAGAATAAAAAACCTTTCCAGAACTTTCCTATATATCTAGGTTCTAATACACTCGGGTATCCGAAAGGAGATTTTTTCCCCGTAAAAAAAAGGTTCTAATCTGCTAAGTTTCAGCCAAATCTAATCACTTTTGCGTGAAAGCTCGACAGACATACATACTTACATCACCACAAACTTTCAGGTTTTTAATATAAATAGGATAGTGTTATTAACTCACGTGGATGTTCGAACCTGTTCGGCAAGTTACAAGTAGCGAATACATGTGAGGTCTTGATTTCGGGTTTTTTAATCTCTTCGAGTAACGCCGCTCTATCGATGCATGTGGCAGAACAAAACCCTGCTTGTCTCTCTTGAGGCTGCTCAGCGCTTTTCCCTTCACTCATTCTTAAAAAAATCAGAACAAAATTGAAAATGTAAAATCTCACGTAAAAAACGTTGTCTCGTCAGCTTGGTTTCAGACTGGAATGTATCCAAGGTTACTTGTAAACATGGAATTGTGTCGAAGGAGGTTGGTAGGAAGTTTATTGTTTCGAATTATGATTCAAATCTTAGGTAAAAATTACTACCGATCATAGCTGTTTAAAATTAGACTCTATTACTGTTTTAATTTGGATAATATTAGATCATAGGTAAATAATACCTACTGTTTTATGTTTACAGTTTCGCAGTACTTTTAACGGCTCAAAGTCGCTTTTTGCCTACTAATTACTCATTTGCATAAATAAGCTCAACAGTGTTATCAGCTCAATTTGTAGGTACTGTTTAAATATCTATTCTTTTTAAGGAAGTCACACACAAAAGTATATATTATAATATCGTTCAGTAAAAATTTCCATATTAATAATCTAACTAACAGACAATCTTCCACTATTTCTTTAGACTGAGTTTCGTTTAAACAAAAGTATGTTAAAATTTTAAGCGAACGCGATACATTTATTATGTAACATATAATGAATAATCTGCCTTAATTTATATTTAAAAATTATGAATGAAACTTACTAACAACGCAATGTAATTAATATGACGATTTTAAATTTAATGACTGGCGGCCTTTAACTCATTGAGCATGCAAACCAGTGAATAAATTAGCCGTTATCAGTAGTATCAGGACGAACAGACAACAAACGAGTGGGTGTCTATCGCGTTTGCCATCCTTCCATTGCCTATACATTCATTTTTAACCAAACTACTAACAAATAAATACTCTTTGCTAACAAATTCAAATCAAATTACTCTGTATTTTAAGGCACCTTTATCGATTTAAAAATATAAAGATATAGGTTATGGCTATTATTAAATGGTGACAAGTGCAAAAATGAAAACAATAACAATAAAGGAACCGATTAATCTTAAAGTTATAGGATATGAGCTAGATTTTTCAACTCTATTTTCGCCGCGACAAAGAAAGGAGAAGAAACGTAAAGAAATAAAAGTACCCAGTCTAAAATTAGCAAAACGACATTATAAAATACCTTCACCACCGGTCATAAGAACTACAAATCAGGTAAGTGCAAAAAATATTTGAGTGTGTATTTAATTTTATATAAAAATCTATTTTAGGTGATGATTTAAGTTGTGGTTTAAACAAAAACTACTAAATGAAGGTTTCTTGTGACACTAAAGCTATAATTAGGCTTTACTTTAAAATGAATATTGATATTAGTTTTATACGTTCAGATAAGAATAAGAAAACTATAATAAACGCAGCATTACATTGAGAAAACATTGTTGAAACGTTTTTTCATCGAAGATGAGTCCATCTGTGACAATTTTAAAAGTTGTGTATAAATTATTTTAACGAGTGTGATTGTAGAAACGTGATGTCAAGGATTTAGTAGAGGAGCTATTAGATGAACTATATGCGGATCAACGCGATTGGGATCATAATAGCACTGCTTGCAGTCATGGGTAAAAAAAATATTTTTTAAAGCTTTTTTTACTTTTTCAGATTTTATTTTTATGTTTTAAATAAGGTAAACCTGACAACCATTTTATTAAGATAAAGTTCTGGATGAAACGAGCTCCTGAATCGTTTTAAAGTCCTTTTAATATTTCTTTAAATGTTACTGTTCTATAATGCAAAGCCGAAAATTATTTCAAATACAAGTACAAAATCTCAATATATTATGACACGGCAAAACACAGTTTTAGGTATAGGTACTGTACAAGGAAATCGATTTTTATTTACGATTTATCTTGACATTATTTGTGAATAAAACTAGTAGATTTGTAATATATTACGACTTTGCAGATCTACAACAGCTGCATCGTATACATCTTCACAATCGAATTATGGAGATCGAACTGATGCTATAGAGCGAATCTATTTGGAATCTTTAGGTAATGTTTAAATTAAGTTTCCAAATATACCAAAAGTCAAGCCACTGCAACTTTAAAATTGATGTTACCACAAAAGTTAAACCTTGGGATCTTGCACTTGGCTGGTACCGCCTGACCACAAAATATTAGTGCCAAATACGAAGCATTTATTTATACCACTTCTTGACGTAATTCGCTTCGTATGAGAGTATTTCATTATTTCACAGCTCTTAACTTTAATAACAACAAAGCTTCTCTCAAAGGAAATCATTATATATGCCATAGATTTCTTTAAGTTTAATTATATAGTTGAGTATGATTTAGATATCAATGAAATAAAGAAACAACTTGATGAATGGAAGACCTATCTACAAACGGCAGGCGCAAGGCTTGCAAGATGCTTGAGGTATAGGGATCGTCTAAGAAGACAACAAAAGAAACTCTGTGCAGCGTTCACCGTTTTACTAAGACATATAAGTATGTAATATGTCTATTTTATTAGTACGTTAAATCTATTATCAATTTCTTTGTTGCTTTGTGACGTTAAAGATTCAAATTAGAATAGGTCCCTTTTTTACGTTTACCTGAATTTCTTATTTTGGTTTCACATCATGTAAACGTATTTTTTAACTCGGAATTTTTAAAGTAATTGTTGCCATTAAAAGTGTGTTTATGCAGATATATCTGTGAAAACTAAGAATTACACGTTCAAATGAAAACCAATTTATCAAAAACAATGTTTTCAATATACAGCAGGAAATAAACTTAGCCGGATAAGCAAAAATATACCTATCATAAACATTTTCCTTTACTCCATAAATTTTACAGCTCCTGATTCATATTCATACTGTGAATAACTTAAACAGTAAGTTTCATTCAATGCTGGAATAAACAAACATGCCAACGTCAAACAAATATAATATGAAAGTAGTAAAAATTAGCCTACGTTTGAACCTGAAATACGTCGGTGTGAAATCGATATGCAACTCACACAGGCTCACGCCGCGAGCTCCACTGCGCAGGTCCAGAACCAATGCGATAGATTGTCCAGAATTTCGCTTCCCTGCGTTTACTGCTATTTCAACATCGATTTAAGTAAGAAACCATAGCGATATTCAGTGGTACAGGGTGCGCAGCGGCGCCTGTACCTTTCACGTACTGTCCTGTAAACATGGCATCAGCTGGTCGTCAATGGTTTTTAATATTTTGTAGACATGACGTCTTTTAACTTATCGTTATGTTTTTTATTAATGTGATTAGTGTGAAAACGCCTCAAAGCTCATTATGTTCTCCTTATCGTTAAACTAATAGTATGAGCGTAATTTACAAAACCGCAGTGATAATGGCTCGAACAAGGCTAACAGATCATTAAGTTGTTTCGGTGCATTTGTAAGCTATGCATTTATTGTCAAATGTGCGCGTTGGCCCGATCAGATGAGTGCTATTCTAAACTCTCTCAGGAATTTGGCGGGTTCTTCGAGGACCGCGTCAGGTATTCGTATTATTTATATTTATTTGCTTAACATCACATTGTCTTGTAGTTATCGTTAACAGAAAAGGCTATATTAATTAAGGTTGTTCTTAAATTGAATTAGCAATACTTCCTAGTTTACTTGCACTATGAAATTTTAAGTGAAATACAAGGCAATATAATAGAAAAACACAAAGATGATGTCGTGTGCATATGTATAAACCTAATATTGTTGAATGTGTGAATAGCCGGCGACACAAATGCCCGGTTCGGCGTGACGGCCGGGCACGAAGGCCCCGGCGAGGGAGGTTTCGCGGAGTGGCTGCATGCGATGCGCCTGGTGGCTCGCCTGCCTGCAGGAGTACCGCAACATTTTCGCAGACGAGTACGTAACAAAGCGATATGAGTCTATGAGATTCTCAAATATCTCTTTATTTATCGTTGAGCTAAATCTTTTATTCAAGATCTGTATAATGAAGGACAAAGAGGGTTTACTTTTCGTTTATCTGTAATCTATCCTTCTAGAGTTTTTAATGCAGTTTCTATATGCTAATTATGCAATATCCAACATATCTGATGCTTAAGAAAATGAAAATTACTATCTTTCAAATCATTATCATATATTAATGCCTTTAACAAAATTTATCAAATTTAGCTGGCAAGATTTGGCATAATCATATTTTTAAAAGACGCAGTATGCTTATTAATAGCTGCATAAAAGTCTCTTTACCTATATCGATAAGCGCAAGGGAAATGAAGAGATCGCAATGAAGCCAATATAAAATAATATCTAATGTTTATCTCAATATTGATAGGTTGATAAAACAATCAATACGTTAATCAGTACCTGCATGGCGCAATAGCAGTCCTTGGAAAGTGCATGCGAAATTTACTAATAAAGTTCAACTCATGTTGCTGGAAATACAATTGTTTATTTCATAAATTCTTTAATTCATAAATTTATTTCATAAACAATTGTATTTCAGTTTAATAGCGTACTTACAACGTAAATATATATAGTGACTATAGATTCATTTCTTCACCGAAATCTCAATAATAATCAAAGTTTGTTTGACGTCAGAAACCTGAAGCGTGAGAGACTTCTATATTTAGATGTTCGCGAAGTTTACTTTACAAATACAAATAGGTTCTCGCTAACTTGTTTTCGTTCGCTTCATATAAATAAATTGAATTAAATCTATTAATACATACAAAACTAGTTACGACTAACAAAATAAATCATTACAAGATTATGTTCGATCATGTAAATAATAACCGCAGTTTAAGACGTCCTTAATCAATGAATAATAAAACGGATCGTGTTTGGTTATTAGTTAAGCATTAATACAAATAAAAGGTTTAAATTTCAGCTATGGCTCACTTTAGCAGAACGGCACCTCAGTTCGAGGAACATAGATTGGCCTGTAGCAGAACGCGCGTGCTTCCGAGGGACCGCCCAGCCTGATGATGCTGAACTAAGCGCCCAAATACTTAAGGTAACAATCGTTAAAATATTATAAATTACTTACGCGGTTTCCCGTGCGTCCCGCTACCATGTATCTTAAGATCTACAAGAAGAAAATTTTTGAATACCACCTGTAGTTTCAGAGTTTATCATGTTAAAGGATTAAAATTACATTTAAGGATGCGTGATAGTAAGAGATAGCCATGGAATAAACTCGGGTATAAAAGACCAAAGATAGGAGAAAATAACTTACTTTAAAAATCTTTTAAGTTATGGTTAAATAAAGCTTAATTTGACTTTATATTTAAGGATTTGCATCGGACGGGTTGTTCTTTGTTTTGTGGCACTGAAGGTCGGGAAAATCAAGCAATGTTGCGTCGAGTACTACTTGCCTATGCACGGTAACTGTCAATACTTAATATTATAATAATAATAATAATATCATTTATTGCGAAAACAACCAATACAATGGTAAGCAACAAGCTCCACACAATCATAATTAGATAAAACATTATTATTTAATATTAAATTACATTATTTTAATTATTCATTATAAAAAGTTATTTCAATAAATATGTAATGTCAAATTTAATTATTAAAATTAGGTATCAATGTAAGTATTCATTAACCGAATAATAGTTTTTTTGAGTCAACCACACGTAAAGCTCTGTTTTAAATTTTTTTATTGCTATACTTTGAAATGTATAGTACTATACATTTAATAATTTATTACAATTTAAATATACTTTCGCTTGTAGATGGAACAAAGAAGTTGGATACTGTCAAGGTTTTAATATGATGGCCGCTATTATTTTAGAAGTTATGGAGAAGTCAGAATCTGATTCCTTGAAGGTAAGACTTAAATAACTGTACAAATAAACATGTATGGTTTAATTTTAACAGATAAATATTTAAACGTTTTTACCGATGCTTCCTTATGAACAGCCGATGAACAAATAATCAATGGATAAGATGTTTGTTTTTCTTTGTTACTTTATAAGTTTATGGAGATATAAGGAGAAACACTGTAACAAAATTGTAACAACATACATTTTAGAACGTAAATTACTACGTTTTCTTACAGGTGATGATATATTTGGTAGAGGCAGTGTTACCAGAAGGTTATTTCGCAGATGATTTGCGCGGTCTATCAGCGGACATGGCGGCATTTCGGGATTTGTTAAGATTGCGTCTACCTAGATTAGCTCATCATATGGACTATTTACAAAAAATATCAGATGGTTCGTATTTAAAACCTTGGATTTAATTTTGAGTTATGTGAATCAAAGTCAAAAACTCTTTATGAATTAAGTGCTCTTCTCTTATTTTATCTTATGCATGGAAGAAATTCTTGTACATGTGTATTCTTTATTCTGATTATGTTAAACTTTTTAAATAAAATTAAACTTATATTTTAATTATTTCAAAATGCCATGCAGGCGGTGGAGTTGAGCCGCCTTTACCAGATGTGTTCACAATGCAATGGTTTCTAACACTTTACGCTACATGGTTGCCGAGAGAAGCGCTTCTAAGGATTTGGGATTTAATACTACTTGATGGAAACGAAATATTATTGTTGACAGCGCTTGCCATTTGGGACATGTTACAAGAGTGAGTTATTTAGTGTTTATTTTTATGCCATCTCTTATATTTTCAATCTAATCAATTTATATTCTGCCTTTTCACTTTGTTTATAGTCGTATACTATCAGCGCGATCAGCGGATGAGTTTTACAGCTGTATGGGAGGTGGTGCTAGTACGATTTGGGAAGCAAGTGACACTCTCGTGGCTCGCGTGGTCTCCTTAAATTCGGCACCTGAATTGCCGGGTCTTAGAAATTTACACCGATACAGAGTGACGCCTCCAGCTCCACCCAATGCCCCAGTCCATCCACCCTTGCAATCAGCTGTAAGTATCGTATCGAGAAATAATATTTCTTAAGCTTAATGAGTACAGTATTTCTAATTCAAAAATTGTTCAGATGCAATCAATGACAAAACGAGGCCTGCGGTTGTTCTATTCAGAAGATGAAGGAGACTCAAGCGATGATGGCAATAAATTAGCACTCGCTACGGTATGTGATATATAAAGCTTAAAATTTAATTTTAAAAAAAAAATTATGTACGAATTGTTTCTTTATTATTTTAGGTTATGCCAAGGCGGGAAAGTCGTTCGGGAACCGGTGACAGACTTACTTTAGATATAGGAGCGTTAAAAAGACAATACGCACGTCTAAGAGAACGGCAAAGACAAGCCCATGTTATTTTAGCGGCGGCTTGCGCGCGACATGCTGCAGGTAAATTGATATAATATCTTATATACTTATTAGCAAAGATTTTTAAAATAATAATTAATGAATTATATCGTATATGAATCGTACAAATTATTGAGGAGGGCTACAAATCTTTTCAGTTGGCGTTCCAACATCACCAACATCGCTCACAGTCAATAATTTACTTCTTGGTAAAAGTGCTATAGTCAGTACAAGAGGAAGAAGGCTGGGACCTCCGCCTGGCGCAGTTCCACCTTCCCGTCATAGCTCAAATCGCGATAAAAGTACTTCTCGTTCACGGAATTCTAATGACACTATTAGTTGGACAGAAGCAAAAACCCGTAGATCTTTAGATAGAAGAAATTCCGTTAAGTGGAAAGATTTAAAGAAAGAAAAGACGATAGAGTTGGGAAGAAAACCATCTATAGACTTAGATGAAAAGGGTGATGGTATAATTGTGTCTGAACTAGAAGCGAATGCTATGATTGCTTCGGTTCGTTCCCGTAGCTCCAGTGAATCATCCACGTACTCATCACATTCAGGTTCAAGTACGGATACAAGTCTTTGTGACGATAACGAGGGTGCTAGTGAATCAGAAGTAGAAGCAGTTGATTATGACAAAGAGAATGAAAATGGTGATGGTGTAGTTAGTACAAAGCAAACAACTTCAAATTCTAACACTTCCCAAATAAAATCGCCAAGTATAGCTAAAGAGTCTATAGTGCCTACGTTGACTTCGCCGAAAGAAGCTTCATCACCTCGAAGTGAAAATATGTCTAATGTAAGTGATTCCCACAAGCCAACAAGACCTAATATAAGCAAGCTTAACTTAAACCTCTCAACGTCTGACAACGTAAAATATAATACGAATAAACATTCTTCATATGTGTCGAGTATAAGAACTATGAATGAACCAAAATCAAAATTTTCAACCACAAATTTTACAGCGTTAAGCCCTGTTGATCTTTCTCCATATCATAATATCAATTTACAAAAATCTTCCTTTTGTTATGACTTTGAAGCCAATTTAAGGCGACCGTCAACTTCTAAAATAAGTATAAATACAAGACCACCAGATTTAATTGATAGTTTTACAATGTATCCTAATTTTGTACCAGATATAGATATATCTGATAAATATATTGCTGATAAATATATATCAGATATAGATAGTCCTCCCAGGAGCCAAGGTTCAGATACAGCTACTGTAAGCGAAGATGAACCTCCAATTCCGTTAAGAATAGATAAATATTTCGAAAATAGCCCTGAATTTTTTGGTGCAAGATTGACAGATCCAAACAATGATCATATTCCAAGTCGCAGACCTACCAAAAGGAACTCTCGAATACCTAAAAAACCAGATTCATTAACTCTTAAGAGTAATCATAATGAGAAAATGAACAAAAGCGAAGCAGAGAGAGCTTCATCATTACCTCAACCCCATTCATATGTGTGTAAAAAATCACTAAGTCCAGATATTAATGAATTCATGGAGTCCAGAAATAACGCTGATTTTGTGACACCTACTAATAGTAAAGAAACGTATGCTTCCACGCCTCTAAAGAATACCCCCGTAGAAAGTAAAACTATAATTGATTTTAGTCCGAAAGATTATATGTTGCAATCTGGTCGAAAAAATAGTGAAAGAGCATTACAAATCATACAAGAGAATTCACAAATACTGAGCAGGATATTGACAAAGCAAAATGTGACTAACACAAATCTCAACAATGTTTCTAGCAATTCACAAAAGGAAACAAGTGAAGTGGAAATCTCTAACCAAGCAGTATCGAAGTCACTTGATTCCCCACTACTTAAAGAATCAACATCAGATTCATTAATTGGCGCCATAAGAAGGAAACCTAATAGTGAAATTGGAGATAAAAATCAGTTTTTAAGAGCTAGGCCAATTTCAATTGATGATCCGTTCTCATTTGACACACGTAAAAAGCTTCTTGCCTTAGAAGAATGTACATTAAAGAATTTAAAAAGTCCAAGTAGTGATTGTTTAGGTAATAAAACTGATTTGTATGGTTGGGAAAATAAAGGATTTCTCGCTAAGTATGATTACAAGAATACAATAACTGAAAGTGATAAAGATACTGTAAGGTTACGAAATATTGGAGAAGGCTTGACACGAACCGATACTTTTCCACATACCAATTTAAAGCCAGTTACCGAGTATAATCGATATTCTTTCTCAGGTGAATCAAAAACATCCGCTACTCAAGAGTCGTCAGAACTAAAAGATACTTCTTCTTATGAACGTAGATTTACCTCAGACGACTATAATTATCCAATATCGACATCAAGCAAATATAATGATTATGTATTATCCAAAGTAAGTGATATTTGTAGTAAAACAATAGATAACGAACCTAAAGTTTGTGATAATGCTAAAACGGAGTCTAGTCAATTAAGCGATTTCTCACAAAAAGTTACATCATCAATTAGTTTCACATATGAACCCTCATTGGAAGATGATTCACCAATGGGTGCAAAAAGTAATTCAAGTGATACACTCTGCCAAATAACATCTCTAGACCAAGTTTCTACACCGATATCGCCTAAAACATTTCCGAATAGAGATACGCTATCCTGTCCAAAAGATTATGCAGAAAAATATAGTAAGACGAGAATTGAATCAGACGATACATGTAGTGCAATCACGTCACTGCTAGAAACTGATACTTTGTCATCGCTGTCATATCCTCGTAGTCCATCATCTAGTTCTTTTTATCCCTTCCCAACGCGACCAGCACTACGCACGCCAAAAGACTTTGGAGTGAAATTAGGATTATACCCAAAAGAGACAGTCAGCTCTTCTCCTAAATAGTTGAAATAAAATCCTTGTAAATACTGTATTATCGTGACTTTTTCTAACTTTTTACATGTTTTGAATTGTTTATCATAGAGCTATGTGTGATTTCTTGTTGTTTAAACTTTTTATGTTTGTTATAAAATGTTTTACTTGGTGATAATTTTTAATAAACTAATGCAGAATAATAATAACGCTATAAATCATATGATTTCAAGAGAACTGATATAGAATTTAAATTTTCTATTGATTGTTATAGTAGCTGTGAAAAAAGAATAAGACTTTTCTCAAACAAGATTATGTAATTCTGTGCAAAAGAAATACTAACAATATTATCCAAGACTCTGAGGTCGTAGTTAAATATGTAGTAACAAAAGAAATTATCTTATGAACCTAGAAATAAAAGAAACAAGTTGCCTTGAGATAAATGTTATGTTGTATGTTAATATTTTAGTGCAATATCAAAATGATTAAACAAAGTAAAGAAATTAATGAATAAAAACCAATCGGAAAGAAAATTTTTGTCATTGGAAGTTTAGGTAGCTGAACATGTAAAATATTTCTATTGGAATTAAAAGAAAACTAATGAGGTATATTGTTTGGAAATGATATTTATTCTAAGAGAAGATTGTCATGAAATACATATTAAAACTGCTCTAGCTATTTTATTTCTTAACTAGAAATCATCAATGACGGGTGGGCACGTACAAACGAGATGTTTGTCTCCGTACATATCATCTATTCTTCCTACCGTAGGCCAGATTTTGGTTTCTCCTTTCACGAAGGGCTGAAAATGATTTTAACAATAGATTATTGTCGTATAAATGTAATTTGGTCATGTATCTAATACATTTAAAATATCACGTTTTTCTTTCTGGACATATTATATGGTTTATAATATTATGGACTGTTTGTGGTATTATCTTAATCTACTTTAAATAAACTTACAGCTGGAAAAGCAGCCTGTTCTCTAGGATATGGTCGATTCCAGTCTTCAGTTATAAGGTCTTCTTGAGTATGAGGTGCCATCTAAAACAATAGATTCCTAATCATTTAATATCAAAACTTCTACATTTAATTAAGTTGCTAATGTTTAGTGAATAGATTAATTATCAAAGTGAATGATTATACAAATACCTTTAAGGGATTCAATCTCTTATCCATAACACCATCTTCTATGTCTTTAATCTCTTTCCTAATAGCAATTAGTGCCTCACAGAATCTGTCTAACTCTTGCAAATCCTCAGATTCAGTGGGTTCTATCATCAAAGTACCAGCCACTGGCCATGACATCGTCGGAGCGTGGAAACCTACAAAGTGAAGTAATTGAATAATATGCTGTAAGGTGTATTACAGTTATTATCTACAGAGATGATCAGCTTTACGTAACTCGTAAAGTGTATTCAATAAAAAGCCTATTGATTTTATTTTCTTTGTTGGCACTTAGAAATGTATTCTCTGTTAATGGCTATCTTAGTGTGACTAAGACTGAAATTTGTTAAGGCAAATTAGGGGTATATTTAACCGGAACAAAATGTATACATATACAGCCATAAGGCCGCCATTTACATATATATTCTTCTTTTTTTGTATATGTTGTAATGTTGTTTCTTTTTACATGTAATAAAGAATTTATATATAAATAAATAAATAAATGTATACAGCTCTATAGAGAGTTGCTCACCTGGTGTCCATTTGGTTGCGCAGAGCTGTTATATATTTTTTTTGGTAGCGGCGACTGGTTGCGCCGCCATGGTGTCCCGGTGAAATATAGCACTTACAGTTTAAATACCAAATAATTTACCAAAGTCCATAAGCCGTTTAGCGATATCTCCCGGCTCAATATTAGCAGTCTTCTTCAAGTCTCGTACGTCGATAATGAACTCGTGCGCGACGAGGCCCCTCTCGCCCTTGTACAGCGTCTTGTAGTGGCTCTCCAGCCGCCGCGACATGTAGTTCGCGTTCAGTATGGCCACTTGAGTAGCGCGCTTTAGACCCAAAGGACCCATCATCTGGCGAATATAATACGTTATACGACTTGCTTCAGCCTTTGCCGGACGTTCAATGTGTTACCCAAATATTTGAGTAAAATTTTTATAAAATGGTTTTTGTTAAAGTAAGCTATGCGTATCTATTTAATAATTATTAGCAGTGATCCATTATTTGACTACGTATTATTTTTTATTATTTTCATGGTAGGTATTTAATTTAAGGCCCAAAAATGTTACTCATTCCTGTTCTTATGATTTTATGAGACTCAAAATATTAATTGTTGATATTAAATCAAATAAAACGAAACGCAGTCTCACCTTAATATAGGCCCAGGAGATTGGTAAAATTGCTGACGATCCATATGGCGCAGCGCTGACTGAACCAAAACTATGAGCTGCGTCTCCGAGATCTGCTAATGGGTCTACTACTGGGTGCGATGGGAGGAATGGAGCCAAGTGTGCTTTCCTATTAATTTGATTAATCGTATATTACATAGCGATACCTATAATTTACAGTAATAGTAAGTAGACCTATGACTTAAAGCATTTTAATGATGTGTATTAAATATCGGGGAGGGCTGTACGTATTAACCAGTTAGCCCAAAATTTAAATTAAGCTTTAAACATTATAATATTAATAGAATTGCTTTATTCATTCGATACATACACTCCAATAGGTCCCATTCCCGGTCCACCACCGCCGTGAGGAATGCAAAACGTTTTGTGTAAGTTCAGATGAGATACATCACTTCCATAATCACCTGGTCGGCATAGACCAACCTGTAACATTTTTTTCATATAGAGTAGAATGAAAGCACGTAATAGTACTATTTCTTAACGCTCGTAGAACTGTTACCGTTTTCATGTATAAATATCTTACAATATTGGTTAAGTTGTTGTTTAAAATATTTGTTTTTCCAATTGTATATTCTTCATTTTAAAATAGCAACTATGAGAGTTTCTTCTCTGTAGAAAGTGCATTTCAAACCGGTGGTAAATGTTTTGAAATACAATGACGATTTAAATGTGTTACTATATTATGTAACCAAGTTGAAATGAAATACATTTGACTTTGACTTTGATTACTTTTCAAAGAAACATCCAGTAAATTTTTAGCAGACTTGGAAAATGGAACTTGAGTAACCAGCTTCTTAAAGAATATCAATATTAACCTGAGCGTTCATATTGGCTCCGTCTAAATATACTTGTCCTCCATGTTTGTGCACCAGTGCGCAAACGTCGGCCGCTCTTTCCTCAAACACGCCAAACGTGCTCGGGTATGTCAGCATTAGGCAGGAGAGCTTCTCACTATGTTGTTCGACCTTAAAGTATCATAAAATACCAAATCCTAATTAATTTGGTGAATGTGAATATGACGTCAGTCGATGTTTCAAAAAAAATATAATTCAAAACTTTTTCTTTTCACAATTTGTCTAAATTTCGTTGTATTTATTCTATTTCTCATTGTTTAATCGCTGAGGACTGTTTCGTTTAAATGAAAAAATATACAGGGTGTAAAAGATTGGATTTCAATTTTGACCACATTTTTTTAGATCCAGTAAGTATATAATGCTGTGGTGTAGTAATCTATTATAAACATTATTCTAATATTTTTAATAAATCGTTATAAGCAGGAAAAAGCAAATAAATCCATGAAACTACATTTAAAACGTAACAAGCTAGATGTTACCAACCAAGAAAATCATCACTATAAATCGAAGTCGCTTTTATCTGTCCTTATAAGACAATACCCACCAAGTCCTTGAGATGCTCCATATCGATGTCGCCGTTGGGCGTGACGCGGACGGCGCAAACCCGCATACCGGCCATGTGCGCAGACGCAGGATTAGTTCCGTGCGCGCTCACCGGGATAAGGCATATGTTGCGACCCGTATCGCCGCGGAACTCGTGGTAGCGTTTTATTGTCCGAAGTCCAGCGTACTCACCTTGCGCTCCACTGCAACGAAATAATAAATATTTAATACTAATTTTAATACTTATATTTTTATGTTATTAGATGACGTAGTTATACTACATATAAACATATGTAACTGAGGCTGTAATAACAATTTTAAATTGTTTGTAAAATTGTGATGTTTTTTCAATACTTTAGGTTAGGATAGCCCATTCATATATAAATGCTAGAATAGTTAGGTATTTTCCCGTGATTTCAAATTAGTCATTATTCTCTTTAAATACCTATTGGGCTGAAAGGAGACTCGATCATATCCAGTGATGGCGCATAGATCCTTCGCGAGTTCTTCAAATAGTGTGTGATATCCTTGACACTGATCTAATGGAGCGAATGGGTGGATATCAGTGAAATGCTTAAAGGAACACGGCATCATCTCAGTCGTAGAATTTAGTTTCATTGTACAAGACCCCTGTAAAAATTGGTGGATTTAAATTGCATATTCCATTAACACGTACCCATTCTCAATTTGAAATATAGTTATACAATACCAGAGGGATCATGGAATGGACTAAAGAAATATCTTTGTTTTCTAGTCTCTTCATATATCGTACGATTCTGGTTTCTGAATGGTGAGCGTTAAACACGGGATGAGTGAGATACGGTGAGGTCCGCCGGAATTCCCCATTTTGGACGCCTCGAGCTCTTACATCGCCATATTGCATTACCTATAACATTACGTAAGATAATTTAAATCTAATGTATGATCACAATATTTTGGTCCTGATAACTTCATATAATTTGCTACGTAGTATTTACCTCTTCTACTTTTTTGCAGTCAAATATCCATAGTAGGTCATCTACGTCCTGCATTGTTGTCGTTTCATCTAAAGCTATACCAATAGCACCGTCTTCAAAATAACGAAGATTTATCTTTTTCTCTTGAACCCGTGATTTTATAGCGTCAATATCATGATCTGGGCTTGGGATTACGTGTAAAGTATCGAAATATACATCATTTGTCTGCTGGTGACCGCGCTGACGAAGTCCTATAAAAATCAGCAATGTTAGCTAATCACTTTAAATACGATGTATTATTTATAATATTATTAGATTTGTTTAAAAGTACCGTGATCCAAAACAAGTGTAGCGTTGTGTACTCGCGTTGCAATGTCTCTGAGACCCTGTGGTCCATGATATACAGCATACATGGCCGACATATTAGCTAGGAGCGCTTGCGCAGTACAAATATTGGATGTAGCTTTATCGCGCCGTATATGCTGTTCTCTAGTTTGCAGAGCCAGCCTGTAAAGATTTAACTTCGGTGAAGAAGAAAGATTTGTGGTTACTCATCTTACCTTCAAACGAGAACTATGACTAAAATGTTACCGGTAAGCATCTCTTCCTGAAGCATCTCTTGTAACGCCCACCATTCGTCCCGGCATTAGTCGTACTAAAGCATGTTCTGCGGCAAAAAAGCCAGCATGTGGCCCTCCGTACCCAAGTGGTACTCCGAACCTTTGCGACGTTCCCACAGCCAGGTTAGCACCGCATTCCGCTGGTGGTCTTAATAGAGCTAAAGCGAGAAGATCCGTCGCGACTACTACCAATGTCTACAAAAAAAACTAGAAGTAAGTTTACATATTACTCAATAAATCTTCTATATTAAGTACTTACACCATGTTCTTGAGCAGCCGCTGCTAATCCAGAGTAATCATAAACTAGCCCTCTCGTATCTGGACACTGTAACAATACTGCCGAAATATCTCGTTGCGCAAAATCTGCTTTTCTTACATCTGGTAATACTATC
>DWAJ01001638.1:0-21220 GCA_018238005.1 Eurema mandarina | reverse complement strand
CGGGAACAACACAACAGGTGCGTCACACCTTTTTTACTCAGGGGAAATCCTTTTACGAATACCGCTTCCTCTTCGGGGAAAATGGAGATGGCCATACTGACTAAAATGCCTCATGTTGCATAACAAAACAATCTCCCGCGTACAACCTTACTACTGCTTATACGATTCCACACGTTTTCTTGTTGTATTTATTTGAGCTCTGATGATTATTATGTTATAATTTATGAAAAAATTGGATTAACTGATTAATAAATAACCAAGCAAAGATATTATGAATGATGCAAACAGATTTTTGTCAATATAAAGCTGTATTAAAGTCAGTTGCAACAATTTTAATATGACGAATAAAGTAATTTGACACGTTTTTTTTAAATTACAGATTATTACATACCAACGAACAACCAAGGGATTTTAATAGAGCGACGCCCAGCGTTCCTCCGGCGGATGCGTCTTCGGCTGAAACTCAACGCCTTCTGTCCCTCGCCGGGGTCAATATGACTGAACAGAGACTGCTTCAGCGTAATTCTGACCCTTCCGATACTCATCGGAGTTTCCTAGTCGCGAACGTCGACAGAAGCCACGAGACTGAATCCACTAGACTTCTGTCCATGAGAAATGTTGACGTATCCCAGTCCAATCAAAGGCTCGGCGCTAAAATTAACGAAGGTCCGACTCACAAGCTACTCGCATCTACTTACGAGCAGCAGCAGAATATTTTGAAGCAGTCAAGCGAAGATTGCAGGCGGCTCCTTCAACAATCCACTACCGTCGGACCGGATACAAATAAAAATCCAACCGATGGAACCAGATTGCTTACCTCGTCCAGTTTTGACTCCAAATGTGCGATAGACACTTGTCGAACTTCCACGGCCGATCACAATGCTATCGCTAATTTCCTGCAAAATTCAGCGTCCGCTACTAACTTCAACTTGGACACAATAAAAATGCCCAATTCGACAACTTTTACCATGTGTTCCGAAGCCGCTAAACTTATGAACACGCTACAACAGTCCCCTTTGCCTTTGAAAGGTACGGTCAATCTCAGTACTAGTCCTATCCCTTCTCAGCTGGCAGAAACAAAAGTATCTAGTGTGTTAGAACAACCGAAGCCCTTAGAATCGAGCAGGCTGGTGGCCGCTCAACAGCAAGACATTAACAGGATACAGTCGAGCACACCTCCGTTCAAAGATTACATGAACCATATCCCCTCATATTACTTACAGAACACCATGCAACAGATGCCAGCCGAGACTAACCTAACAATGTCCGCGGCGGCCGGGGAACTGTACCAAAATACTCTCTACAGGCCTGACAGTAAATTCTCGTTGAATAGGTACACGACGGGCCAGACGTACAATCAAGCGTTGCCGGGGACTTCGACCGAGGCGACAAAATTTCAACAGCAGTACTCGTCGTCGACGGACGAGGGCTGCGAGACCGACATGGAGGACGTGCCGGCCGCGCCCGCCGCAGCCAACCGGCTCAGCTCGTACGCCAGCTCCAGCTCCAGTAGCGGCGTCGTCACTTTTTTTAACAACAAAAGCCTCAGTCAGAATCTAAGCTGCGACTCGTCTCAGAGCAACTTCTCCGCTTTCGAAAGCATCGACTACCAACTGTCCGACTGTTCGAGCGAGCTCGCCAGTAGCCTGCCCAGTTGTACGTCGAACGAGGACAGGCTGTCCTACGAGAACGCTTCGTTGGTGAACACTAGTCCGATGCATCCTTGCGTGTACATCTCGTCGTACAATAATAAAACCCCCGGCACCGGATTCATAGCGCGACATAATCCGCTGAACTACCAACCCGCTAATAAGAACTGCGCTCGATCTATCACCCGGAGCCCGGTCGACTTCAGAGAGGGGCGCCGAGCCAGCGACGGCCTGGTCGCTCAGCAGGCCGCGCAGGCCGACGAAACGCAGAAAAATAGCTTGGCTTTCAATAGCCAAAAACTCAACGAGAACTGTAAAGCTAAAGGCGTTCTCGAACTGCATCTAGTCCAAAAGGAGGCTCAAAAATTAAAAACGCAGTATCAATCCACCATTCCCGCGGAGGAGATGACGCAGCGCCAGATCCAACACAATCAGTTCGCGGCCACGTTCACCCCGCACTACCTGGACACCAAGACTCCGACGCCGAAGCGCATCAGTCTGCCGGAGTCGTTCAATTACTCGAGCACGTCTCCGCCGATGCCGGCCAGCCCGAAGATGGTGTCGCAGCTTCAGGACGCCTCGGACTTGGCGCACGCTTCCCAAGCCGGCAAACCGCCCCTCCAGCAGCAACTGATGCAGCACAGGCTGTTTCAGCAGAAGAGGCAATTGCTGCAGAAACAGATGACCCCTCCCAATATTCCCGTCCACGAATTGAACGCCCTGCATAATATCCAAGTCGGCCTGAGTCGGCGTCAAATGCTTCGACAGCAAAGTTATAAAATCGCCCAACAGCAGCAAGTCCTTCCTCCGCTGCCTCTGACGGAGAGCGAGAACAGAGACTTACTAGCGTTTCAGGCGATAGTGGAAGATCCGAACAGGATAAAGCATAAAGTCGACGAGACTCAGGAGGAAATATCTAAATTCTCGTATCAAGGCTCGATGGAAATAAATATAATGAACAAAGATAGGTTAGGAAACGAGAATTGGTCGAATCTGCCGTCCAGTTTGCAGAGCGCTTGTCAAATATCCGAGCTGGGGAGACGGGAGATGAAGGAGACGAGGGAAGGGGAGAGCGGTCACTCCCTGGACACTCCCCTGTGGCCGGGGCAGTGGAACGCGTCGCTATTTCAACCGCAAACCTGCTTTCAGGTATTCCAACAAATCAATTGAGTAGCCCACAGTAGACGTAGTTATAAGACGTAGCGCAAACAAATTCTTGTAAGCTATTTGATTAAATTGGATCTCAGCACAGACACCTATTAGTAAATAAACGGTTTTTTACGTTGTAACATTTATCAATTATTTTAATATGCACTCGTTTACGTGACTATAAAACTAATTGCAATCTAAATATGTAAATAGTGTACTAAACAACGTCAGATTGAATAGTTGTCTGTGATGAATCAATATTAGATGCTGAGGGCACGAAGTAGTTTGCACGCAGTATTGACCGATCGTGATATTATGACTTAGCTAGCCTTCGGTCTCTGTTTACATATATTGTAGATATATGTCGGTCTCAGTAGTCGTTAATCGTTAATCGTTATACCTGTACCACATATGGACGTCTCTTAGTATGCATGACAATAACTAGTGCTTTAAATTATTACTCATAACGATAATTATAAATCAGCCAACTGCCCTTAAATTTCGAAACTTCAGTTCGTTTATCTTTCATTCCTGTTCAAAGTGAACGATTTATGTATATACGATATATATAAAATAATTCCAATACGGTCAACTTGCCAAATATTGTATTATAGATTTAAATTAATTATTATACATATTTCAATCATCACAATGTTCCTACATTAGCTTCGTCTACAGTACATGTTAACGTTAAGTTCTATTTATTATCATGCTGTTTATAATTTAATAGTTAAAGTAAACGATTCGCTCGTGAATCTTTGTAAAGGATTTGTTATTATTTGCTAAGAGTAGTTAAACGTATATAAATATTATGTAAGATGTGATAGCTTTACTTAGAAGCAAGTTTATTTAATAAATGTAAAGTTCATGATGTTTTTTGTTTTATTTCGCCACCGTTTATTTATGCTTGTTAATTAGGATACACATGCATGCAGTTTGTAGGAATCGTAATTATCCTTTAGTTTTGAACCATTTTCTGTGTTTATATTAAAATTATTCGAGATTGATTTAAACTATATATTATAAAGGTTCAACAAACAGCCTTCAAGTAAACGCAAAATTCAAGCAAATCTTTACCTTTTTAAAAGTCTATTGGTGATATAATACGAGTGTATTATTAACATTGGTATCCCAATAATATTTTTTTAATATTTGGATTCGAGATATTATTTAAAAAAAAGGGTGAATCATAAGGCTATGAGGGATAAGTTTGTATGAGTAACATATTATTTTAAAGGTCTAATCGACCTTATCTGTAAGCATGTAATCTGTAAATGTTACTTAATTAAAAAAAATGACAACTAAGCCTTTTAGTACTTATATGTATATTAAAAAAAGTATCTAAAGTTACTTAAGTACATGTAGATTATGTAGATATTTTAGATAGTACATTTAATTTACTCTATTACAGCCCAGCTGGCAAGGACATAGCCTCCCGCCCACGACAAACATGCTACCACTCAGTGAAAGCCCCATACTGGAGTTGACTGAACAAATGGAATCAATATAAATGGACATAGATCATAACTACTATAAATAACTGCCATATTTTTAGAAAATTGCGTATCTTAGGCCAGCATGCACTCGATATAAAGGAACCCTATATAAACACGATTCGAGCCATTGCATAGCAGTTGAAAGACTACATTAAATACTAACGTTATTTAAATACATAAAGTTATTTGATAGAGCAATAGATATTCCTAGACGAAATTAGATCTTATGGTAGATAGAATTTGTTTTAAGTTAGGTTTAATGTTACACGATTTTTATCATTCCACTACATTAATACGTCGTAATCATTGTATACCTTTCGAATTAATGTATTGTATTTAATAGAATATTTGCGTAGTCACAATAAAGAACGGTTTGAAGCAATACTGCAGCTCACGTGAAGTGTTCAATATGCACGAGAAATATTTTAGTAATATTTATTTGGATAACACGAAACATTTTGAAAAATATTGCGTTACCTCCATAAAACGGTAATGTTTTGGTATTATACCTACCATTAAGTATATAATATGTCGAATAGTGATAAACAATGTGACAATATGGATGTAGGCTTAATTGTTACTAGTGACCATTCTAAACGTGTTTGTTGTTTGAATTGACAAAACCTTTTGCAATTGACTGTTTGGGTAGTCATGATATTGATGAATTTCTTCTTGTTTTTATAAACTTTGATTGAAAAAAACAATAGGTACTTAAAAAACGATAGGTATGTTATATATTTCTGTACCTCAAAAACATAAAATTTGTTGTTATCGAATTTGAAGTTTAAGTGGATACAGTAAAATCATCATCCGTTTAAGTTTATAATAAAAAACATACTCAAAAAAATTCAATAAAATGACTACCGTTCAGTAAATCCCCTGTAAATAATAAACTACCTCCTGTAATTACTATTTAAGTTTTAGGAAAAAAGACTGAATTCTGTGTCAATTCAGATCGTCAGTTCATTGTCCGCTTCAACAGCAATTGACCAAAATAACATTTCCTATGTTGTTTGACACAAAACAATAGACGATCACCTTTATTAATTATAATGATCAAACGGCTGACGGATTTCACTGCCTAAATGTGTTAATCCATAATAAAAATTCAATAAAATTTCCTTACGGTTTGTAAAGCTTGAAAACCAACATTTTTTTATTCAAGAGGAGCCTGTGTTTAGATTTGGGTATCAGACATTTCGAGTTTTTAAAGTAATTGTTGTATGAAATTATTTCTGTTTGTTGTAGTTGATATTGAATAATTAAAGACATATCAAATGGAGGGCAGAAATAAACACACAGAACTTTGGTTGCGTTTTATAATTGGAATATCTTTATTTACCTAAGTACCTTAATGTTTGCATTGTTTTTTTGGTATCAAATTTATTTAATTCTTCGTATTATACTGAAGTAAATAATACAATAAAAAAAGACATTGAAATTTTGAGAATATTAAAAGAAGCTTTATCAAACCATTATAATTATAATAACTTACATACGTAAGTAATGCAACCTTTTTACATAAGATAATGTGTACTAAAGTATTTAGCAAAAGTAGAGTAGGTGTTTGGAAGCTTTTACACAATTAGTCAAAATATTGCCATTGTATTATAATCCGTCATTATCAAGCAATCATATTGGATTAATTTTGAATAGTCAATTTTATATATCAACTTATCTTGTAGTTTGTACCGAATACATGTAGACATTTTATATGAATACAAATGCTTAAACGCCCAAAAATTAATGCGAATTATGACATGGTAAATTTTGTCATAATTTAAGAAAAATCTTAAAATATTCGTTTAGAATATGATGGTATACTGTTTACCTACTTTTATAGCATTGATAATTGGGCGTAAAGTTTTTATGCTATTTTGGTTGTGATATGAATATGTACGTTTGTTTTAATGTAGATCCGGTATAATACAGTATTTAACTTATTAAACAAGTATTTTTACTTTCTAGTTCCCATATTCTAATACACCTACCTAGGCATAATTTCCTACATGAAAATTAAATTCATTTATGCATTTTTATCAGACAAATGTTACGACTCATACGAGAGTAGATTAAAAAAAATTTAGCCTGTTAAGCCACTCACTTTTTACATTCGGTTTCTTTGTTGTAAGATATTTTCCTTGAAAACTCTAGAGAATAAAAATATATAGTTGTCGATAAATTCGTTATCATTGTATTACGATAACAAGCAGTAAAATGATACATGAAAATATTGAGGCTGATAACACGACCAACTAATATATTTATATTAGGTATTTAGTATTTTAACGTCATAATACAAGAACAATACGCCTCGTCTAAAAATGGGTTGTAAAGTAACGGACTTTTTAACTGGAACCCAGAAGTTTACCTATTCGTTCGAAGTAACTCCTGATCTAGCAGTGGAAGATTTAGATAATCTTGATCTCAAACCGTCATTTTATTCAATAACATGGCACGCAAAGTTGTATTCATTAGACTCTTTAGATATCGCGCCGCTGAGATTTGCTGAATATTTGAGAAACAAAGAAGAAAACGTTTTACTTCATTTATCTTGTGATAAACTTAAAAAAGACTTTTTGCATTCTCTTTTAGGTTATCTGCAGTCGAAGGATATTTGTAATTTATTCCTTATCCGAGGAGGTATGTATACCTACCGATACTTTAGTGAATAAATGCATTTAGGTGTTTTAATAAATCATTGTTTTTCAGATGGATTTGATCCAACATCTTCAGATTTTTTATCGAGTTTGGAATTAATTAAATATATACGGAAACATTTTGGAAACTATTTTTGCATTGGTGTTGCTGGCCATTGTGATGAACAGACGTTAATGGAACAATTGAAGGAGAAAGTTGAAAATGGCGCTGACTTTATTCTTTCCCAAGCATTTTTCGACGTAAACGTATTTAAATCATTTTGGGCAAAATGTAAAAATGTAGGAATAGTAGTACCTATTATTCCTGGCATTTTCCCTTATGAAAGTAAGCGTGAAATCGAAAAATTTATCGAAATATGCAAAATAAATAGGAATGAAAGTAAGATAGAAAAAGTTTTAGATATGAATGGGTTAGACGTAGTTAAAAATCTAATATATCAAATTTACACGGAAATGGATGTTAAACATTTCCATATATTTACTCTTAATAAGCTTGACAGAACAACAAAAATACTAAAAGCAATAATGTAATTTTTAATACTGTATATATTCAATCTAAAATGTTAATTATATTTTGTAAATGTTTATCATGTAACCTTTTATTTCATCTTTAAAGATATTACATCAAAAGTTACATACTAGTTCCTTAACTTGATAGCTGTGTTGCTAATCCCACATTTCTACTTTCCTTTTTTCACTGGAGGAAATTTTTCGGTTATCGGATCCTCACCTTAACCTATGTGATCTTTATTGTCTTTACCTAAACCTATGTATAAATACTCTTAATTTTTAGCATTTATTGTATATTTTCTTAGGCGTATAATCTATGGGCATTTTATAAAGTGACATTAGTTATTTGACAAACTCTTGTCAAATTTAACTCAAAACATTACCCAAGAGTTAACCTATAAAGATTAAAGATATAAGATTATAGATATATCAAATTTAAATTGGATATAGGAAATTAAGAAGAAGTTTCAACCCAAAACGTATAATAACGGACGACATTTAGTTACATAAATAGGTGAGTATTAATTTGAATTTTATTACAGTTAAAATATATTGCATATGATTGCAAAATTATTACAACTAGATGCGGCTAATAGGGTTTTAAATACTTACTTTTAATTCTTAATGGCGTAAGTTCCTACTAGAGTCACTGAAATAATTGTAATGTGTGGTTTTAGGTTAAAACACATACTAAGATGACATTTCCTGATAAGCAACAAAGAAAAGTTTGTTGGGATTCTAGAGACAAATATTGGGAATGCTTAGATCAACACAATGTAACAGATAGTACTGAAAGACCGAAAGCATGTTCAGAATTTAGAAAGATGTTCGAAAATTCATGTCCCTCTAAATGGGTAGCCCATTTTGATAGGAAGCGTGATTATAACATATTCAAAGATAAAATGGAAAAAGAGGGATTCGAGCCCATTAAAAATGCTTAATTATAGCCGGATATAACCACAATTTGTAAATATAGCTTTTTAGTAAATAATTGGGATTGGTTTTTATTTACCTCAAAATTCTTTATACTTGAAATTTAGACAAGATATTTAAAAAAAGGTAAAAAGTGGTGATATGTAAATTGTAAATTTACCATTGTGGTTAATGATATTTTTTTCTTTTACAGGAAAAAATATTAAAACATGGACGAGAATTTGAATACATTGTATTTAAAATTGAATACACCAACAAAGGATATAAATTCAAAAATACTACAGGTATTTTTTTTTATTGCTATGTCAGGAAGTTTTTATTTGTGATGTTATTATATTAATCCATATCTTACTGATTTTGCAGGAAGTTTTATCATATTCAAGGAAACTAAAAACAAATAGTTATGAGGAGGAAATGATTACAAATATCATAGAGAAATTGTGGGCTCATTTAACTGCTAATCTGTTGTCATTAGATGACCAACTGCTATGTAGTACTTGTTTTTACTCAGTACTAAGTTATTCTAGCAACCAAGAACATTATTTGAAACAGGTCATCAATATTTTAGACTGTATCGGTTATAGCGCATGCTCAGAACATGACAATAAGGAAAAAACTGTTCTAGTTGGTATTTCATTGATGTATGGAATATTTCAGTCTTCATACCTCACACAGGTAGAAACTGAAGGAGACAACAATGAACAATTAAAAAATAATATTTTAATCCTAACATTCAAAGTACTTACATATAATGCATATGAATATTCTCAGTTCACATTTATAACCTTCAAAATAATTTCATCATTTAAGAAAGTTCTCACTACACAGTTTCAAGCCACTCTTTATAATAAATCTAATCAAATTAAGCTTTTGAATGTAATCAATCACAATTGGGAAAACCCCGTTACTGGTGTAAGAAACCTAAACAGGATTATATTTGGAAGACTAATAAAAATTTCAGATAAAGACATTTATCATCAGATAGTCATTGATATAAATAAATTTTACTGGAGTAAAGCTAAGTATTTAATGCTGGCAGAAATTATTGAACAACACCAGGCAAATGTTCTAAGTTTAATCAAGGATAACAATTGGATTGATGGCATTATTCACAGTTTACACAAGCCAGGGCTCATATCTGCAGGCTCTGACATGTATTATGCAATTTTGAAAAGAATAAATACTTATAAAGAATGGTGTGAATTGTTTCTAGGAAATGTATTGACAATACTCAAAGGACCTTCACAAAAAGCTATAGAAAATTTTATTAACTACTGGTGTTTAATTACTTTTAAAAAGTTTCCGGAATTATTAACATGTTTAATAAACGAGCTTATTCATTTTAGAGAAATAGAGTACACACTTTTAAGCTTATTGAGCGTCATGAAGCAAGGCAACAAGCTCGGCTTAGTAGAAAAAAATTATATAGATACCGAAACAAGTAGTATGGTCAATCTGCTAAAAGATGGCTTAGAGCATTGTAATCCTCATATAAGGATAATGGCATTTGATATTGTTTGTGTGTCGCATGGAAAGACATGGCCTTGTAAAGTAGAATATGAAATTGTACACAACTTCTTGTTAAATAATGTCAATTCAGACTGCACTGTTTTGAGGATAAATATGATAAATAGTTTTAGCAGCTTTATTAATCATCTTCATCATTGTTTTTTAAGCAATTCAGCAAATTATGAAGTGAAAATAAATGAATTAAAGAAATTTTATCTTGAGCTGCAAAATCTTGTCAAGATCTCATTAGAATTGGATGGTAATTACCAGAGAAAAATTACAACTGTCAAGCTAATTGAAACTATATTTAAAGCTACTACTACAGTTCCTAATCCTAAGCAAACAAAAAACGATAAACTAAAAACTTTATACCAAATGCTTAAAGTTGACAATATATGGATTTTATCTGATGAAGACTTAACTTTAAAACTTATATGTCTTTTAAAAGATCCTGCTGACGATATCAGATTTACTGTTCTACAAGTGCTTGTTAATTATTATGGTGAAAAATTAAAAACATCTAACATGTTAGATCAATTAATTCAAGATGCACTGCAATGCTGTCAAAGTAAATTCTTTTATGATATTGACTGTGGAAAAATTATTTTTAAATTGATAGTTTGCATAATATTGCGGGAAAAACAGATTGAGGCAAGATTCAAGAGGGTAGAAGACATTTTTAATTATTGTTTAGATGAACTCACATTAGAGAATAAATTAAAAAGAAATCCTGTAGATTCTATTATCCAAGGCAAACAGCCTCATTCAATACTTGGTATTCTGTATATCATATTTGAATCATGTATTGTAAATGAATATAAAATTGAAATAAATGAGGAGAAAATTAATAGACTGTTAAATATATTGGAAATTATGTCAAATCAATTCCAATGGGAGGAGGATTCTACAGTTAGTTTTGACTTTTCAAGAATGAACGATATGGTAGAAAAATTAATTAAAACATCTACCTATGATACTACAGACCAAAATGATGAAACAAAAATATCTGGATTACATCAGATTGTTTTAAATTGCTTATGGTTGAATGTCAAGGTAAAAATTTTGGACATATACCCTCTTAATTTATTTACTTGCAATAGTTATATATTAATTTATTTTGATATTAACAGACTACATGTGAGTTGTCATCTTTGTTAGTAATTTACAAAAAGGACAGCAAGGAAATTTGTGAAAAATGCCTTAATATCATAACTCATGTTCTTGAAACATGTCGACATAAAGGTGCCATAGAAGCTGCAGGAGCTGCATTAGGTAAGGTTCTAAATTTTTATCCAAACAATTATAACAAAAAGAAATAAATTTAAAAACAAGTCCAACAATATCAAATGCATAATTTTCTACGAAAAACAATTCAACTTTCAGGTAAAAGTATTCAGACCCTGACAACACTCCCATCAAGTTACAGTGGATCTCAATTGGCTATAAAGCTTTTAGAGAGGAAACTAAAAGATCTAATAGTTGAAGCAAATAAAACGGCGTCTGTAACTCGAAGAGGTGCAGGCCTTTCTATTATGATCCATAGAATTGTTTCTAGTGATATGAAGAAGGGAAAAGTAAACTGCTTATACTATTAACATGGGTTGCTATAATTCAAATTTTTCATTTAACATTATTAACATGATATCTTTTTTTTTCAGCCATTATTTCACTACTTTATAAATGTTTTGTTAAACACCTGCTTAGAAACAGATGATACTTTAAAAGGTAAAGAAGTTAATGACAATGAAAAAGACTTGCCTAAGGCTATATTTATACATTTTCTGACTAGAATAGTTACTGATAGCAGTCTAGCTTCTGAAGTTATGTATTATTCAGCTAAATTAGCTGAACTTGCTTTTGAAAACTTGAGAAGTCCATATTGGCAAATAAGGTAATACCTACATACAATTATTTTTGATTATATTTTTAATTTTAAGGTGAATTGTGAAACATAATTTAGAATTTGTTGTATATTTTTCAGAAATGCAGCATTACAATTATATGGGGCATTAATTCCAAAATTAATTGGGCAGAAAAAAGCTTCGGGTTCTGATGAGGAAACAGTTGCAACAGTTGCTTGTGATGAATTTAGAACACACTCACCCAAGTTGTGGAGTTTTATACTATTGCAATTGAAAAATATTGACCAAAATGACATTATACAAAGTCATTCCAATTTAGTACCAACACTTAATATACTGGCAAGTGTTGCCAGGAGATATAATTTTTCGTATGATTTAAACGATCAATGTATTGAGGATATGCAACTTAAACATAGATTAACACTATTGTTAGGAAGCCCTATTTACACGGTACGGAGATTAGTTTCAAAATGCATCGTGAATATCTTTTCTTACGAAATGATTTTTCAATTCTTAATAGAATATACATTTACGTCAGAAAATGATTTACATGGAGTTATGATGCTTATAGAAGAATTTTCTAATCTTAACGAAAATGATTATTATTTATTAAAGAGCAAGTATATGGATATCTTGACAAAAGGGCCACATAGTTTTTTGATTAAAGAAATATTTGAAAGAATATTTTTTGATGACAATCAAGTTGAACCTGAAAATTCTCTAACTAAAATATCCATAGACATTACTAAAAATCAACATTTGCCGGGAGTTTTCTTATGGGCAAAAATGAGAGTAAAAACATTTATCAATAAAGCAACTTGGGTGGAACTTGATAAAAATTTACCAATTCTTCTAGAATTAAGTGATTTTGAACAATATATAGAAATTATCCACAAAAAATTTGAACATGATCTTGATGTTGAGGAAAAGCCTATGACAGACATAGTTGATACTTTGATATCTTCAAAAAGAGCTGTAAATAGTTACGGGATTTGGAAGTTTGTCTACTTTATATCTAATAAAATACATGTTAATATAAGAAATAATCAAATATTTGAAGAGATGATAGGTCTCGCTACTTACAAAACAAGATTTTTTATTCCTTTTGCTGCTCGAATTTCTGCTAAGAATCTATGCATAGATTACATAAAACAGGTATTGGACAAAATAGTTGCACTGTGTCACCCAGATAAAAATGATACAGACATGAGGTTTATAAGTGCATTAGCCAATAATGAGTTAGCGTCAGCCCTAAAATATTTACCTGATGAAGTGAAAATTAATGCTATATCATCAGCTGTTATCTTACTACAAGATGAAGATGAGGATATTAGAAATATAAGTACTAATTTTGTTACTACTATAACAAATGACAGTTCGAAACATGCATTTATATGTTTAAATTATATTCTTGATATATCATTTTTGGAAGCTACCTTTAAAGAGCCTTCTAAAAGTATACCCATGTTAGTAAAAAAATTATCTAAACTAATTTCATCTCTAACTTCAACAGATCAAGATTCTTATAACCCTTTTGCTAATGATAGTAAAAATATTTATTTTGAAGATAAGTTTGTAAAGCAACTTTTGGTGAAAATAAATAAATACTGTGAATAATATGAGATGTTTAAATTTCTATTATTATTAATAAAAACATAATAAATATTCTTTTCCTGTGCATACAATGTTAATAACAATTATAGCAGGTATATTTAAAAATATCATATATTGACTGAGTTTAATTGTCTAAAAGCAACTATTTCATTAATAGTTAAGTTCAAATTTTTGTCAGTCTATAAAATATTGTAGCTAATCACTTAAATTTATTATTAGGTGCCTTTAAAATATTGACTTATTTTAAAATGCCAAAATAAAATATCCTGCCATGTTGTTTGAGACCTATAATTAAATTAAATAATATTATTTATAAAAATACTCGCAATCTTTTTCATTCCTCATAATAATATTTTTGAGGTGGATTTGTATCATCAATTTGTATAGAGACTATGTGTCTTCCAGGAACCATAACTAAACCCAACACTCTTGGCTCCTCTGGCTCACCATCACTGTTTTTAGAGTATTCTGAACAAGCGCCTGTAATAATATGAGTACATTTTTAATAAGTATGATGTACATGCTGTGTAATATTTAATGACATAGATAAAACATATTTACCCAGAATAACATTAGCATCTCTGTCTGTACATAAGAAGACACCAATGAGAATTCTTCCATCAGTCATTTCTATTCTAAAATTCATATTAAGCCATTTTCTTAATTTACCCTTTCCATCCAACTCTTCAACCTATAAGAGAAAATCGTTAATATTTTTTACAATTTTTTTTAACTTTTTCTAAAGCTCAATTGTTTATAATTTAAATTTACCTTCATGTCTTCAGGTTCCTGAATGGATTTCATTTTTCAATTGAATTCTGTATTTGTTAAGTAATAAAACTAGTTCAATTTTGCAGTGAGTTTTATCAATATTAAAATTTAAATTTTATGTATCAATTATTAATAAATAAATTTGTTTATAATATTAATGTAATAAATAAACATACCATGCAGATACTGCAAAATTTCAAATATGACAATTGACAACTGAGATTTCAACTTTTCAAGTTTAGTAACTGTACCAAAATTCTTATTATTTTAATATTTTTGGGATGTTCTATTTATGTTGTGAAAATCGTAATAATGATGATTTTTAAAATTACCATTTTAATTATCCAATTTAAATAGAATACCTCTAGGCTTCTATTAATAACGATTGATTGCCATATGTGATACTAATTTCTAAATATACAGCTTATATGTCAACTGTCAAGTGTTAAATGTTAATATGAAACTGTAAACATTGAACATAAGAAAATTCAAAATATTATATATGATATTATTATGATTTACTAAGTTATGTATATTGTAGAATGCTTAGCTTTCGCTTTATAATAATAAATAAGTCTGGTAGGTATCCTTATAGCTCAGAAAGCTATAAATAATTATTATACAACTTGTTATTTGCTCATAACCTATCAACTCAAGCAACAGATTAAAACTCATACAATTATTGGTTATCTACACTATTATCTAAGATATATTTAAATCTCTTATAAATTAGATAATGTTGGTAATATAACCTGTGTCCCAGGCCCCAGCTAACATGAAAAGGTCAAGAGATACAACTAGTGATGATTTTTTTATGAAAAAATTTAAATATTACAAGAGCAATAAGCCAAAGCCTTCATTAGATGGTCTTATATCTACAGAAAATATAAATCGTTCTTATGAGGTTGGTACATAACAAAAAGTAATCTTGTCAATTAATGCTACAAAAATATTTTCTACGTAATTGCCTTTTTGCAGGTACAAAAATTAAAAGCGAGGGGACAAGACAGTTCGAGGTGCGAATTATTGGGATTGCAAGATGTATTAAAATGGGAAATAGTTTCATTTACATCACATCCTGGTTTCATACTTATAAGAAATCCATTCACAAGTATTGGACAAAGGTATTGGATTAGAAAATGTTTGGAAAAATACCCAAGACAGCCCAATAGACGAAATATTGATATTGATAATCCCATAATGGATTGGTGGACTGAATGCTACAAAGACAATCAACATGATCAAAAACTTCAAAAGACATTGAGATGGACTACCTTGGGATATCATCACAATTGGGATACTAAAGTAAAAAGTTAATATTGATACTTTACTCAAACTTAATATATGGAATTCCATAATTTCTAATATTAAATATTACAACATATCAGTGTGAGCGTGTACAGGAACACTGGTGTTACCGAATGAGGATTTCCCCCTGCTAAAAATAAGAAAGGGTTAATTTCCATGAGACTAATTTAGAACTAAATTTTAATTTTTCAAATTATCAATATTCCTGTATTGGAAAAAAGCTCTTTATTAAATAACTATCCTTAGTTCATCATGGGTTCCTACTCATGGTATATGGCGAAAATCAGGGAAGAATTCTTTTTACCACTACAGATTCTACCTAGAGTGCATAGATTACATTTTAAAAGCTCACATTTTGTTTTTTTATCAAGTTAAAAGATTTACTTTTAGGCTATTTACATGTTATTTAAATTTTATATAAGAACAATTTACTACTAAAGTATAATATCAATGAATACAACAATTTCATTGTTAAGATGAATTGAATAGAATTTTGTTTAAATCTAATTTCTCAGCTTTTAATACTTCGCATATTTATAGAGACAGAACCATTTGAGTAGATATGTAATAAAATATTATTAAAAACTGCTTCAGGTGTACAGTGAGGAAAACAAATCAGATTTTCCAAAAGAGTTAGCAGAGCTGTGTGATGTTGTGGCTTCAAGTCTGGGATACACAGATTTTAGGGCGGAAGCAGCAATAGTCAATTACTACCATATGGGTTCTACACTATCAGCCCATACAGACCACTCGGAAGTTAATTTAGAGGCGCCTTTATTTTCATTCAGGTTTGCATTACTTTTGTAGATTTTAAAAACAGCTTAATTAATAGTAAAATTTTGAAACCTGTTGAACTATATTATGTATATAGAAGTATGTACAGTAAGCTGGGTACAGAAAAGTTGAGAATGGAAACATTGATGACTTTTCTGTTTCTTTTTTGTTAAAATAATTGAAATCATTAATAATTAATCTGTTGATGGCATTTTTGTACTTAGATTACATCATAAAAAAGGTAAAAAAGTAAAAAAAGGTTAAAACTAGCAAACACTTGATGTATTAATATAAAATTCAATTCAATGAAGGAAAGTATAATTTATGAAATAGTTAAAAACGAATCAAGTTTAGCACTCAGCATTATAATGATAATTATTGTCACTTTCGACAACTTATGCCTATTAAAACTGTGTTTTTAATATCTATCTATACAAAATTAAATTTTGTTAAACAAATTTAAAATATCTGTTTCAGCTTTGGACAATCTGCAATATTCTTATTAGGTGGTCACGACAAGACGATCGAACCAACCCCATTTTTGTTAACAAGTGGCGACATCGCAGTCATGTCCAAGGAAGCAAGACTGTGTTACCATGCTGTGCCAAAAATATTGCCTTCTAAAACACAGCCTTGGAATGATAAGCAAATATTACCCTTACAAAAAATAAATACAAAATTTAAATACATACTTGAAGAAGAACTTATCAATGATATGAATAAGAACATAGACAACATAGAATGGAAGAAATTAAATAATTACGTGCTAGAATCTAGAATAAACATTAATGTGAGGCAGGTCCTTAATGAAAATCAAAGTACATTAAGTGAATAAAATTGTATATTTTATCAAAGTTATTTATTTAAATATTTTTACATTAAAAGCAGTTGTTTTAGTTCTCCTTCACTTTAATATGGATGGAATCCTCGACGTGGTTGTCTTGTTATGACTGAAACAGATAAATATATTCTAAGTTTGGTCTAGATAATGTACTCCACAGATACGTAAATACATTAACATAGTTTATTTTATATGTAATTCATACATTAATTATACAAATATTTTTTGTATTACTACGAAGTACTATTTTATAAAAAGGCACTATTTAAAAAAAATACAGTTAAAAAACACCTACTTTTTTATTACCTTGCCCTGAAGATTTTGATACGAAATTAGACTGACTTTTTTGAGAGTCGCACAACCCCCAGAAACATTTAATGTAACTTTCTGAGTAACATTCAAATTCGTCTTTGACTTTAAAGTTAGCTAGTCGTCTCGCCGTTGGCTTAAAGCAATATCCGCATTGCAGATTTATTTTTTGCATCATTTTTTAATTTACCATTATCAAATTTTAAATACCAAACATTGCACTTGAAATATAAATTGTTACATGTCACGTTTTTGATTTGAAAGATTTTTATTTTTTTAATATATCTCCAAAGAGTTCATATTACTAAAAGCATCGAATATAATATGAATGCTCTTCCTGTGGATTAGAAATCCAAGTCAGTTTCATCAAATAAGCCCTATTCTGATCAGAGCTCAACTGCAGACGTGAAAGCATCGATATTCCGACAAGTTCTTTGTATCGGGCGTAGGTATTCATTTGGCTCTACGATCGGCGTTTAGCTGCGTCGTACGATATCGAATCCAGCCCTTTCAATTCCGAGGCGAATGGCTGTCGACAATGCATCACGAATTTACCATTTGTTCAATGGAAATACCATTTCGTTTCAGTTAGAAGGAAGGTGATTAAGTCGTAAGGAACGGAATATTATACCTCTTTATCGAATTTTAGTTGTAGCGCGTGTATACCTATTTTTTCTTTTTAGGTAGGTACTGATTAGTTTTATTTAAAGTACATAAAGCATACTTTTAAATAAGACTGTAGGTATTGGTCCTTAACTAACACCAGTAGGTAACAATTTGTTTAACCTACGTAGAAATTTAACTAAATATAACTTAATATAGGCCATACGATTTAAAATATCGAGTACCTATATTATAATAATATAATAAAGCGCAAAAAACATTACCTACTGTAATGGACATTTCAATTTGTTAATTACATATATTATGAAGCTGTTAAATAGGGAAGCTAACAATTATTAAGAGGAGTTCAATAAGAGCAGGGTTAACGGGCCCTACTAACAATAGTACGCAAATTGAGTTAGGTAGGCACATTGTCGTAAACAAGCGGTGCAATTTGCGTGCATGTCGCGTCTCTCTCGACCGAATACCGATTAGATTCCAACAAGTATACTGTCATACGCATGGCGAGGGATCCCGGACTCGATTGACCTGACGATTCAAGTAATGAAATTTTATATCATTTTTTATGAGTGAGTTTAGTTTATTGAACAGTAGCGGTCTCTCGTGGTTTCTGCCACACAAATGTTTTTGTGTCATTTTTTGGTAACATATAGGTACTTATTTTTTAAATTCCTAGTGTCATACAATTGCTCTAGGAGGCAAATATTATATTACTCACACAAAAAGTAAAAACACGAAATGGAAATTACTTAAATTCACTATTTTTCTATTTTTTATTTTTAGTTAATAATACCGCAGAACATTCGACTTAGTGAACCGTTCTTGCATATGCAAGCAGAAGCTATCCTTGTGATCCCATTTCTCTCTGTCCAGTTCTGACAAAGGCATCAATGAGAAAACTATGTGATTGAATTCGAAATCTAAACAAGCCTCATCTATAAGGTATTAGGATGTAGGAAAAGTCAAAATAATTGACATACCTAGGTATATGTTATTGCTTGCTACTATAACTAAAGTTACCAACTACCCATTTCACAATCGGCCTTCACCTTTGTATGTAAAATGAGATCGGTTGCGTTCGGGCGAAGCAAAAAGCACGGCATCTTCTTTTATTGACATTAAATAGCAGATATAAATTACGCTGGCGGATTACAGAATTTATTGGCTTCAAAATTAAAGGAGACCGATTTCAATGGTGAGCGTTGACAGCTTTCCTTTATGGGTAAGCCGAGTAAAAAAACCAACGACAGGCCTCATTGAAAAACATATCTTTTTAACGAAACATTCCTGTCTACGTTTATATGTCATTACTAAAACCAATTACTAATAGCTGCATTCAAAATATATCACTTCAATCATACTCTGTTCTACGATTTGTTCATACCTATACCTACATAAGGGTACAAACAATAATACAATTTGTTTAATACATCAGTAAATAATCATCATTTGTCATTATGGAAAGAAAATTAACTATTCATTTTAAAATTGTAATTAAACATAAATTACCCAAGTAAAAATTATACAGTTAATGTTAACGATATTACCAAGCATTGAATATTACTCATATGTAGTATGTTATACGAGCTTTACTTTATACATATACCTATATAGTACGTATATATAAATAACATAGCGATACATAAACTAAGCCGCCAATTTCAGTATTATTACCGACACTAATACAACACAGAGATGCAATAACGCACGGCTTTGTTTGTGAGTTGACCACAAAGTACGAAGCCTGTTTGCAAACACCCTTATTGCTTTCAAAGCGAACTTAATGTACGTACAGCCGTGTGTTAGAATAATATTATTGATACCTGAGATCAATCACACCGGCTACGTAATTGAATGGGCATTGAGCATGCGCTAATGGTTGTAATTAATAGTTTTAGTGTGATTTGAGGTTATGAAATAATTAGTGAGCTAACATTATTTGCTACGATATTAATTAGGAAGTTCTCTCTTCTGACTTGAACTATATAGGTACAGGTTTATATCTTTACGTATTGTATGCTTTAAAAAATGTGTGTTATGTGACAAAATGTTCTTCTAAATGAAAAAATATTAAACATACGATCTTATGCATAATGTCACTGCTATTCGTGAAATAAATATCTACCAATTACCAAGGATGCAAAATAAAATAAAGGATAGTTGCAACTCGTAGAGAAACTATCACTAACAGAATTCGGGTGTTAGCTGTACGCCAATTGGCACATAATTCACTTTCCAATCCTCGTTTATATTACTTAAAACTTTAAACGAGTATTTTAAATAAAATGACATTTCACTGGTATTCCTCTTAGATTTAGTGTAAAGAAAATAATAAAAGGGTTTTTATACGACTAGAGAGATTTTGTAATAACATTTTGAATTTTAAAGCTCTAACGATACCTACCTGTACATGAATTCAATATGCAATAATTATGTACTTTGATTCTTATATTTAAAACTATTGTGTTGATTTTGATGCGACTGAAAGGGTTCTAGGTTGCTAAAACTATTATGTAAACATTTCTTTTAGTTTCGTTTATTGACAAAAATATACATTAAATATAAATGAATCAATACAAAATGTAAGATAGAGATAAAAGTTATAATCCCTAATCCCTTTTCGGATTAAAATTTTATAACTAGAACCTTAATTAACTTCTCTATAAAAACCGACATAAAGCTTTTTAAATCAATTTCCTAAAGTATTATCCTTAAATTTATATTATCAAGTTAGGGAATCCATCCATTTTAATTTACCCAGGGGGTTTTATATAAACGGAGTCTGTCTGAATGAGGGAGTTGTTACATCAATAACGGCATTGATTGGGGTCAGTTTAAAGTTGACGTCTTACCTTAATTTATATTGCGGCTTATAAAAATATGGCTATACTTTGGGGTGATACTAATTATTCAAAACTAATTAATCGCTTTAAAATTTTCGTATTCAAACATAGAAATGAGATATATGAAAAAACCAACAAGAAGAAAAAGAGATAGTCGGTTTTTTCAGTTGCGCTTGAATGCAACCAATTACCTAAGATGTTCTAATTAGGATGTTTTTGCGTCTTCAAAATTTTGCTCTTGTTTTTTTTTTTTATATAATAGGGGGCAAACGAACTGGCGCGTCACCTGATGGAAAGTGATCAGCGCCGCCCATGAGCACTCGTGATGTCACGAGTGTGTTGCCGGCCTCTTAAGGATAGGTACGCTC
>DWAJ01001637.1:0-21221 GCA_018238005.1 Eurema mandarina | reverse complement strand
ATCGCGTGTGCGTATAGCACACATTTGCACATTCCGACGGCAGCTAGATTTTGCGATTACACGGAGCTGACAAAAATTTTTTGAACGCGATTTAGACGGCGAAATAAGCTGTGTGTAATTGGTCTTTATCTTTCAATGGCGCTAATATCATCGATGTTAAGAATACCATTTAGTAGTTAAGAACATGCTTTACCCCGTATTCGGCCATAAAGTAATTGAATCAAAGTTTAAATAATTTTATTCCAGATACGCTGTATTTAATAACTTTAAAAAATTGTTCTATAGAACTGTTGATTCTTTTATATTCAGTTCATGAACATTTGATTAATCTTTAAGTGTGGACGTGGAGTCTCACAGGCTCCGTGAGGTTTTCGATTTCTTAGTTTTACCTCCTTCCTCCCACTCCCCGCGATTGAGCAGCTCAGTAGCTTTTGTTTTAGTTGTGAGACTACCAACGAGGAGGTTGCGTCTTTCGTTGCATATCACGTCAGTAATGACCATCAAATCATTAAACAGTTATAAGGCTTAATAGTTTTTTTTTATTCAAGGTTTTTAAAAGTATATTTACTGACCGTTCTGTTTCCCAGGTTATGTACTCTGCAGTTCAGTTGTGCCGTCTTTCCAACCAAAGCAGTCACATTTTTGGAATACGCCACGTCGAAGTACGGTCCTCGTTGTGAAAGACCAAGGTCCACGTCTGTGAAGCCAATATCCTGGACACCGTCAGGACCAAGGCCATTGGTGTTGCCTGTACAACCTGGTAAAAAAATATTAAAAATAATGAAATAGTTCAGGCATGCTAAAAAATGGAACGTAAGACTATTTTGGTCTTTTGGATCAATTTTGGAGAAATAACCAAGAAGAGAGTGAATTTCTTTTTAAAGAATGTTTTAATTAACATGTACCACGCGAGTTCATTGGCGGCGATGCCATACCATGACGATTCAAGTGTTACTTTATGTAGCCTAATTGAATAAAGATACTTTTGACTTTGACTTTGATGACCACTTTAAATCAATGTGCCTTTATGTATTTAAATAAAAGATGGAAATAGAAATTATTAAACATACCACTGAAGTAAACTGCGTTTGTGTGGGTGTGTGTGTGTATGTGTGTGTGTGAAAAGCGTTGACATTAAATGTGAATAAATAAGAGTAGGTGTAAGGTACTTACAGTAAATAATATTGATCAAAATTTTGCTTTACCTATTAAAAGATCTATGAGATAGAAAATATTATATAACTTTAGTATACATTCCTACATTGTAACATTAAATTAATATCGAAGATTTGAAAACGCTTAGGCTCATAGCATCCTGCAGATGACACCCATTGTTACTTGACTTACGAGCCTGATATATCTCTGTAGACCCATAGAATAATAACGCCTAGAACTGTATTATGAGCACGAAAAGTGAAGCCATTTCAATCTAGACAATTTTGTCTACTTACATAGCGAATACCCAGAATGCGATTTGTTTGCGGATAAATGGTCGGTTATATTGTCGGTATGCTTGAAGTTTTGCGAGAGAGATGAATGAATGTAATGTCTATAATTAGCGTAATTGGTGAATAACCGTGTTAATTATATATGTATTAAAAATAAATAAATAAATAGCTGCAGTGCGTTGCATCAAAATTCGTTTTTCGTAGATTAAAAATTTTCCACATTTATATGGTGATTTTTGATAGTAGAAACATTATCGGTGGGCTTGTGTGTGTGTCATGGAGTATAAGAACGTGCTTTTTAAACTACATATATTTAAAACGGTTTTGGCTTCACTTACAAGTTACAGCGAACCGATTATTAAGGGACTATCAGTCTATGTATTTTATGTCTATGTCTGAAGACCTAAACATCGTTGTAGACGTATATATATGTAGATCTACATCGCTGGGGACCTTTAGGTACATCAATCGTCTATTGTCTGATGGATGGTTATGTATATCCTCAATTGTGGCGTGACATTATGTTTGAGATGGTGCATATTAATAAGGTTTTAGTGCCTATAGGTACAGTCAACTACATAAGTATTTGAACACGTTTCAAAATAGAATTCGTCTTAACAATAAATATCAGTTTATTCTTGACTCTAGAGTATTTATATTAGGATTATATTAGGAATTTGGCCTAGTCTTAACTGGTCTATCCTATCGGGGTTAGGACAAACTTTCATCCTAACGCGTAGAGGGAGAACTAGTTAAGCCTAGCCAAAACTAGTTTATCCAGAAATCGAGTTTGGCAGGTAATATATACTTAGACTAGACGTGCCACGCGATTTTACCCGCGTAGTTACCGTTCCTGGGCTAATACCGGGAAATAAAGTATCCTATGTGTTAACCCAGAGTATCCTATCTACCTATCAAAGTTCAACTAAATCGATCCATCCGTTTTTGCATGAAAGAATAACAAACATACATCCATAAATTATCACATACTTTCACATTTATGATATTGATATATGGATTTGATCTGTCTGTCTGTCCCGCTTTCTCGCCAAAACTACTAAAACTATTCTAATGAAATTTGGTACACAGATGGTCTAGAGCCGGAGAAAAAAGCAAAGGTTAAGGTAGTAAGGTTTTTAACAAAAAAAAGGTTATAAGGGTTTGAGGGGGTTGTTCAAAGTTTATATAAAATTTCACGCGGACGGAGTCGCGGCCAACAGCTAGTTGTTCTATAAAATGTATGCAATTACACTAGAGCGCGAATGTAATGAAGCAATTCGATTTAATTAGCTCCAATTTTAGTTGTAATATCGAAGAGCGGAGGCATTTTACTAAAATAATTAACAAACCTTCAACAAGGCTTTGATGTCAAAGTTACACACATGAAATTAATTATTTATTAACATTATGTGTGCTCAATCAAAAGTTTTATCAAATAGAATAATTAATTTGAGCTTTTGTTTACCATTTTTGATTAACATTAAATTGTATGCTTCATTGGAATACTAGTGTCGTACTGCAGTTTTGTTTGGAAGGCAATAAATAACACTATAGACTTCTAAGTTACAGCTTTTTTGCGTGAAACTTACAAAGATACTGCAGCGCCGAGTTCTGAATCGCGCTTGTGATATTTGTTTGAGACTAGTATATATAGGTAGACCGACCGCTACTAATGCGCCGATTTCTGAATCGCGCTTGTGATATTTGTTCGAGACTAGTATATATAGGTAGACCGACTGCTACTAATGCGCCGATTTCTGAATCGCACTTGTGATATTTGTTCGAGACTAGTATATATAGGTAGACGGACCGCTAATAATGCGCTGAGTTCTGAATCGCGCTTATGATATTTGTTCGAGACTAGTGTATATTCTATAAAATTTTTGTTTTTGTACTCAGTTTACGTAAATACTTTGTTAGATTTTTATCTGACACACCCTTCTTTCTAATCACAATAATTATATTAAAAAAACAATTGACTAAACTTATTTAAATAAAACATAATATTCAATTTATTTTAAACATTCAATTCTAAATGCTAAGATTTCGTTCAAATCCGGAGATCAGCGAAATCCGCGCCGGATTACATTGACCACTTTAATCAAGCAGCTATTACGCGGAATGACTTCCAAAAATGTCGCTCTCAGATTGAAATGTGCTCCATAATTATGTGACTCTGACTACCAAGTTACTAAGAAAATAAAATATTCTTGTAATGAAAAAAGATAACTTATATATATTCTTATTTTATTGCTTCCTTCCTACTCTTATTGCTTCGAAATTACAATTAATGAAATAAAAATATTGTCATGATCTTATGTTGGAGAGCGTGGGCAGAGCAATGATAAAAATAATTCGAAAAATCGTAAAATTTAATTGGTTCTATTTAGTTTATAACAATGTAGCGTATTTCTTTTTTATTTTTTATAACTGTTTTTAAAAATTTCGCCAACTTGCGAAGCAGTTTGTCGGCGGAAAAACGCTTGTTTTTACAATTTTATGTCTTTTAACTACCAATACAATATATAACCCCCCCATAGTGTATGTGCACTCACTCACCTATGACACTCTTAAAATCGGTTCAGCAGATCCCAAGAGTACCCCTCACAATTTAACAAACACACAAACTTACAAACTTCACCTCCATATAATATCGGTAGTTTTTTTGAAGCATGTAGCATCACAGCGGAGCAAGAAAGCAGTCTCTCAGCTGATGCTTCATTCATACAATTCTTAAGATCTAAATCATTTCGAAAGAATATAATAATTATTTTGTATTTTGGATTTAACCTGAGAAACTGATAAGTTGAAATGTAAAAATAAACAATGTTAGTGGTGACGTGACTTATATAATATTAGTGATGTTAGTGGTTACGTGACTTACCAGTCCTGGTGACTAACGCAAGTGCGCCTAACGCTCCGAACAGGAGTCCCGCTGCCATCCTCAATGTCTACTCATTCTTCATTCGTTCACAGGTCACTTGGAACTGAAAAGAAACACATATTATATATATATATACATTGTTCTTATAATATTTAATATTTCAGTAAATAAGAGTATCCCATTTAAAATTACGTTTGAAATACTTTAATAAGATACGAGAAAATTATAAAAGTTTCAACCCCTCGCGCAACCTTTTGGGAGTTGATTTAAAAAAAAGGTAGCCCATGTCCTTCTCCAGGCTCTAGACCATCTGTGTACCAAAATACGTTATAATCGGTTCAGTGGTTTAAGCGTGATGGAAGGACAGACAGAGTTACTTTCGCATTTATAATATTAGTATAGTTATCCATAACCAAATGCACTTCATATAAAATTCTCTTAAACAAGTTACTAGTTAATACCAGTCTTTACAGTCTAAGCCAAGTCCTTGACGAACTTTTCGGTTGAACAAACAGGCCCTAATTCGATCTTCATAAGCTGAGCAAGGGATCCCGATTAACCGTCCCTTGGTATTTAATCGTTTGCACCCACATATGTAGTCTTTCGACTGTTTCCTTCTTGATAATTATCACTATCTATACTAATACTAATATATAAAGCTGAAGAGTTTGTTTGTTTGTTTGAACGCGCTAATCTCAGGAACTACAGGTTCCAATAGAAAAATTCTTTTTTTATTGAATAGACAATTTATTGAGGAAGGCTTTAGGCTACATAACATCACGCTGCGACTAATAGGAGCAAAAATATAATGGAAAATGTGGAAAAAACGGGGAAAATTTTTCATATTTTAGGGCTTCCTTTACGTGCGCTGCGAAAACGGTTCAAGATACCAAAAAATATGAATGAAAGAATTATTCCTCTTTAAATGATCTAAAAAAAAAGTTCGCGACAGTATATGACGTCTATCTTCTAAGATTGACTCACTATAACATAATAATAGAAATAGATCCGACGGGGACAAAGTCGCGAGCAACAGCTAGTATAGTATAAAACAAAGTCGCTTTCTCTATCCCTAATGTCCTTTTGTATCCTTAAATCTTTAACTACGCAACCGATTCTTATGCAGTTTTTTTAGATAGATAGACTGGTTCAAGATGAATTAGAATATGTGTAAGCCTTGTTCTTAATACACGTAATACTATACACACGAAAGTTTGTAACAATGTTTGATACTCTTTCAAGGAAAATCTGCGGAATGGTTTTGATCTAAATTTGGCATAGGTATTTGACTGATTACCACATAGGATAACATCCATACTTACTATTACACTTAGTCAATAAAATGTTTGATAAATTCATATTATTTTAATGCATTTATCTCACATTAAGCTAATAAGAATAAGTATGTATGAAAATTTATCACCATGTATTCTCATATCTTGTATAACAAGTCTTGGTAACTCCTGCTGTACGCCAGCTAATGAGTCAAACTTTGCATCCTCAAATGTGTATAAAGTTTCTGATTAAAGAACAGTTCATTTTGTATACAGTGGAGTCTGTTTTTGGGTTAGACACTAAGATTTTGTGATCGTATTTAAGTTCGTAAATTGTCAATTCAAAGATATATATATTTTTTTATATTTTTATTTTTAGGACATTTATACACAGCGCCATCTAGTTCCAAGCTAAGCAGAAGCTTGTGTTATGGCAACTGGATAACGGAATAAATTAGATAAACATACTTTTCTTTTGTAAATACACACATACAATACATAGCAACACCCAGATCCCAGAAAAATACAAATGTAAATTACAAATATATTTTTCCGGTGTGGGAATCGAACCCACGACCCTTCGCGCAGAGAGCAGTTGTGTTACTACTGCGCCAAGCGGTCGTCAAATAGTAATGCATAGCGCTTTGTAATTTAAATGAAGTAACTCCAACTACTTTCTTACACTAGGCAATATATATAAAAGTGTTACTAGATGTAGTCTAGTTGAAGAAGAAGATTTGACGTTGACTCTGATTATAAATTGTGGCTTTAGAGTCGCTGAAATTTGAGTTGAGAAGTAACTCAAAGTCTGTTAGATCTAAAAGAAACCAGAGAAAATTGACACAGTCGCACACTTTAATATTTTCTAACATAGAGGGCAAAGTGGACATCGTTGCCCATGAACACTCGCGGAGGTTGACAGCTCTGAATCTCCGATATATATTTGAATGATCCAATGCGAACGAAGCCGCGAGTAAAAGCTAGTGTATAATAAATAATTTCTCCAGCAACTTGTAATTATGTTCATACACGGTCTAATTAGAAGTGGATCGAAGTTCTTTGTAATTGGGGTTCACTTTGAGCAGACTAATTTATTTTCCGACATGCCTTGTTTTTTCATACAATGTGGGTTGCTTTGATGGTAATTGGATGCCCTGCGTCGTATTTTACCCGGTAAATTGTTAGAAAAATATGATATTAAATTATTTTGTAAGCGATATTTTTTATGTTTACGGTTTGGGGACCGCTCTTTTGAAATATATTGTAAATTTTTTTTTGAGTAGAATTTTCGTTAATTTCGTGTGAAGTTTTAAACTTTTCAGAATCAAGTACCTATTAATTATTAAGTAATTATTTTCTTTGAACATCTAGTTTTAGATTCATATCTGGTGATTAAAATATTTTGACATTTAAATCAGTAATGATTTAAGATACCTATAGGAAAGTTTTATGCTGGTTGTCATATTTATATGAAAACTAACCGCGCCCCGCGTATTTACCCATCTCGTGTGAACACCGGGTGAAAACTTATTCTATACGTTTATTAAACTTCAACCAAATCTATTCAGTAGTTCGCATGAAAGAACTTTCGCGTTTATAATATTAGTAGGGATAAAACGACCATAATATTGGGTAACCACTAAACCCCTAATAATAATTTAGTGTTAGGTTTAGACAGCGGTTCGGGTTTTTGTCACTAGATTAATATTGGTCGCGTCGACCTCTAACGGAATTATACGGTTAGGTTAGCTCTGCTGAAATTTCCTTGATAAATGTGAATCGTTTTAATAATGTTCCATCAACTACTATTGTTTATGCTTTAACCGATTTAAGCCGATGAAATATTTTAGTGTTGTTATATGCGAAATTATAGATTAAATTGGGGTAATGTTTTAATGTTAGAAATATATATTTCAGGATACTTATTTATGGAATACTAGTTGCTGCTCGCGACTCCGTCCACGTGGACTTTTATATAAAATTTGACCTCCCCTCCTTTTCCCCTTAACCCTTTCTCAGGATCTAGACCATCTGTGTACTAAATTTCGTTCTAATCGGTTCAGTTGTTTAAGCATGTTGGAAAGACAAACAGACAGATAGACAGAGTTACTTTCGGATTTATAATATTAGTATGGATTTTATTGTGTAGATGATTTAAAAAAATACGTAACACAGATACACAAATTGAACAGTTAGTAGCAAAGTATAGTTGTGACAGTAGTAGCTATAAAATATTTAAATGCCGATATTAATTTACAAATCTGACAGGCAAATAAAAATACACAACTGAGACTAGACTGACTAATCGAAAGAGAATAAAAAAACGCAGAAGTATGAAGGAGAGGAAAAGGAGCAGCAGTAAAGAGTAAGAAAACAGAGAAAATTTGTAAAAAAGCAAACAAACAATCAAAGGCATTAAAATATCACTATAGATAGCAAGGACAGCTGAGCCTATTTATTGGATCGTATTCGATCGAGGAGGCTTCTACTAGATTAGGTATTGTGCACAGGAAATAGAACACCAAGCTATTGGCAAAGCATTATTGTTTTTGAAGTATTGTGGAATTGGATAAGCTGGGTTTTAAACGGGATATTGTTGGTTTGGTTTGTTAAGAGAATAACTTGAGAAAAATTCAGGATGCTAACTTAAGAACGTTCAATATAGTGTCACTATTAAGTACAGCTTGTGTTACGGCAACTAGATAACGTATGAAAAAAATAAAATGAAGTCGTTTTCTTGTCCTTGTACACTATGCAATTAAATATTGAGACGACCGCTTGGCGCAGTGGTAGCACAACTGATCTCTGCGCGAAGGGTCGTGGGTACGATCCCCACTCCGGAAAAATATATTTGTAATTTACATTTGTATTTTTCTGCGGTCTGGGTGTTGCTATGTATTGTATGTACAAAAGAAAAGTAATTGTAATTTATTCCGTTATCTAGTTGCCATTACATAAGCTTCTGCTTAGCTTGGCACGCTGTGTATAAATCTCGAAATATTATATTATTATTTTTGTTATTATTATTATTGAGTATATCCTGATTTCTGCATGGCAACATTTGCTTCTATTTCTATAGATTATATTATACCTATAGCAACCCAACGTTCCTCTATACCAGAAAAAAGACGCTTAAAATTTTTAATTAAATTTACTTCAATATACCGTTAATGAAGAAGATTCAAGCTCAATATCCTTGATTGAAGCTCCGTCTAGTGAACGCAGACTGGAATCAATTACCCATCAATATGTCTTAATACTGTAAGTGATTAAAGTTTTTGTTCAATCTAATTAGTTGGCCGGTTCTGGCGTAAAAGAACAACATACATACTTACAAACATTTACGTAAGCTATAGAATTTATAATATTACAAGCAGCCTGACCTGGCGTTGCACGGGTATTCGACTGTTCGGAATTTTTAAATAACAATATAATCAATTCAAACAAACAATCAAATCTTTACTATTTGAAATGATAATGAAAAATGTTTTATTTTTAAGTAAATTTGAAATAAATATTTTGAGAAAGTCTACATGGTGCCTACCACCGGTTCGGGAACTAACCCGGCGAGAAGAACCGGCATAAGAAAAATAAATTTTAAAACACTAGTCGTCCTGCAGTTTAACCTATTTATGCATATAGTATACACATAAACCTTTCTTTTGAACCACTTCATTTTATGAAAAAATCTCATGAAAATCGGTTGCGTTGTTTTAAGCGTTTAGCATACATAAGGACAGATAAAAAATAGCGACTTTGTTTTATACTATGTATTAAATTATAGAAAATAATTTGAAAGGTAGTGAAAGGTATCATCAAATACATTTACAACTAGCTGTGCCAGCGACTTCGTCCGCGTAGAAGACTTTGGGCAGCATTATTGAAAATGCCTAACCCGCGCCAACAAACGTTCAGCGAGTTCAACGTGATTCTTTAAATTGCCATAACTTTTTTATTTATCAACCGATTGTCATGAATTAAACACTAAATGTTAAGTGAAGCTTACCACAATATATCATTGAAACCCTCATCTAGATAGGATAAGCCGTTTCTGAGATTAGCGTGCACAAACAAACAGACAAACAGACAAAAATTTCAAAAATCATTGTTTTGGATTCTATTACGTTAATAAAGGTCTCCTATAATATTTTTTCTCATATATCTTCCATGTACAGACAGCGACTCGTTACATTTTTATTATATGTATAGAAGATATGTGCAAAAATCTATTTCTTTAAGTAAAGTATTTAACCAACATTCACATTGAAAAATTAAAGTTTAGAATATATAAAACATCATCAGAATACATCCTCCAAAGATATTGTCAACTAATTAGTCAATTACTCCTATTATAAATTCCTTGCACTATTTAAAGCAACAAATAAACTGAAGAAAAATCTTTTAAGCTGATCAAAGAAGTAATAGCTTCGCAATACTTTTTCTTTTCCAGAAAATTGCTAAGACACTTGGAGGCTAGCCAGAGAGATGGAAAATGGGGTTATTTATAAAAGCATAGAAATGTATTAGGTACGTACGAATCTTTGTGAATTACAGTGTTTTTAAGAGTGTGTTAGAAGTTTACGTGTCTGTGTGTATGTCTGTCTGAGGCAATGAAAATAAAATGAAAAATGTTTTATTTCTGAGTAAATTTGAAGCAAATTTCAGAAAGTCTACATGGTGCCTACCACCGGTTCGGGAGAACCGTTTTCGACCGAGAAAGTTTCGGGCAGAAACTCGCACGGGTCCCATACTTTTTACCAAAAAAATGAGAAAAATCACCTTTTTAAAATAAAATTTACAATTCTGTAACTTAAGATAAACCTAAAGTAGCCAAACGGATGATCCGATTTTAATGCGGCTTTTTTTATTGAAAGGTATATCCGTCGAGAGTGTTCTTAGTTGTTTTAGTGGAGATCGGTTCAGGTCTTCAAGGTCATCAGCTCGTTTGTTAGGTGTGATTACACGTTCAGTTTGCTTGCTTTTTTACTGTGGAGTTTTTGTATTTTGTAGAATGAACTTGTTTATTATAATAATTACATTGCTGGACTAATTAACAAGCTTTCCTATCTAGCCCCACGCAAAGCTGAGCTTGTGTTATGGCAACTAGGTAACGGATACATTACGTACATACTTTTCTTTTGTAAATACATAGTACGAGTACATATAATACATAGCAACACCCAGACCCTAGAAAGATACAAATATCTTGGCGCAAAAAGCAGAAATTTTGGTACTTACGATATTAATATTATGTACCAATAATGATGTATAATAATAAGACTTCTTTCAAAGAAGAGTACAACAACAATAGAGAAATTACTAAGAAAAGCCTCTAAACTTCAAAAAGTTCGAATTTATTTCGTGTTATTAAATGTTTTAACACATTGAATTCAACAAAAAATCTTACCATGAAAATATATTTTCAAATCAATAATTTTTGTTGAATATCAATGTACGGTATTGTGAAAATTACTAATAAATTGGCATTTGATCGTCTTTTCACAGTATTTATTTGTTCAAAAGTTTAGTGTTAAAGTGATTTATTTTAATACTAGCTATTGCCCGCGACTCCGTCCGCGTAGATTTTCATATAAATTTTGATTATTTTTAAGATGTATTCTGCTATTGGGGGCGGAGACAAATTCAACGAACCAAAAACCATGAAAATTGGTCCAGCCGATCACGAGTGTTGTAACAAACCCGTCTTTGTTTTTTATATATAGATTTCTACTATAATAATGACAAAATATTTCTAGTAACGAATTGTAAGTGACATGAAGTAGAAAACACTTTCCCAAAATATCTTATAAAGTACAAATACTCAAGATCCTACAGTTTCTAAAAAGTACTTCAAGGTACCTTTCAAGGCCCTACAAATAGAACTGTATTTATTTCAATTTATTTTTATAAGTACCTAGCTTTCAAGAGTGCTTCTACCATCGTCAATATTTAAGTGTTAATGCCACGAAACGTTTGATAAAAAATACTTTAGAAATAACATCTCTGTAAGTCTCATCTTTGACGTTTTTTAATGACGTAACTTGTTAAGTAAGTTTTTAATTATTGAACTATTCAAGATATTCAGTCATTAAAATTTACACGAGATAAATTTCTTGTTTAATATGCGTCGTATTTTGAAAATTAATTATAGCGAATTGGATAGAGGTTTGCCATTTGTATAAAGCCGCGTTGCAATGTTTACATTAAAATAAAGGCAAAGTCAAATGCAAGGTTTCAGTCAAAGTCAAAGTCAAAGTCAAAATAAAAATCAAACTTATTTCACGCAAAAACTTATGGGCCCATCATTTTGTACACATTTTAGGAGGTATCAGAATCATCATTAACTACTTTTAATTGCCGATAGGTATATGTAATTGATTAAATGCAGGCGACTTCGGGACTATTCGCTAGTACTATAGTCTATATACAATAAAACACACACTATTTATGAATACACACAAGTGTATTGTTCTCTTGTTAAGAAAGAAAAGTATTTCAGATATTATGTACCTACTTAGGTGAAAATCTTATTGTTAAATAAACGTATTTATAAATAAACTCAGCGCTGGGCTTAAAATTAATATCTAATTACTATTTAAATGGGGAATAAAATTGAGCTCTGTAGCCGTGACAAATCCGACGAAAGCAGGATAATACTCTTCGTAAATACGATACAAGTATCCAATTACTTCAATTCTTTTAAAGGTCGGCAAGAGCTGTCAAGCTCTGCGAGTGTTGATGGGCGGCGATGACCACTTTCCATCAGGTGGCTCGCCTGCTCGTTTGCCTCCTATGTTATAAAAAAAAACGTTGTTATAGATCAATTTAACAGAACCAGTCTATCTTTTCAAATATTTGTAAAAGGTTGCCTGGAAGAAATCACTTTTTAGTGATAAGGATATTACATTTCTTCTATTTCTGTGCAAATAGTCTGTAAGATTTTAATGTAATAAAGGGTAAATAAAAAAATAAATAAATTAAAAACAAAATATTGACCACTTGACGACCGCTTGGCGCAAGTGGTAGTAATAGCACAATTGCCTTGTGCGAAGGAATGTGGGTGCAATTCCCTTCTAATCCCTTTTATATCCTTTTCCATCTATACAGGGGCGCTAACCGATTCTCAAGGTTCATATACCTGCTGATATATACGTAGGTCACTTACTATGAGGCCCTTCTGGCGAGTCCTATAAAACCTTTTCCCTCGAGGAGGACACAATATCCGTAAGAGGATTTCTCCCCGTAAAAAAAAATTCACTTACAATCAGACAAACCTACGTAACATAGCTTTCTAAGTAAATAAAAAGTTCGTAAAACCTTGAAATTAAATATTAAACCAAACAAAGAGACCTCACCTCCAAAGGGCTCAGAAGTTAGAAAACATTCTTAAGCTGTTTATAAGATACTTACTAAGAGTCGTCTAAAAAGAATTTTATCGAAAATAACTGTGTTACTTGAGTATTTCATGACCTCCTTTATTTGTTATTCTATTGCGTGGTGACGATTTTTATTTTATCTTTAATATTGTTTGATAAAAGTTTTTTTTTATCTTGAAAGTATCGACGTATTTTGAAACTGTAAACGTGTTTATCAAAATACGGGAATCAAAATGTATGTTTTTGAATTCCACAGCAGTGTGTTAACTATTGTTAATAGTCCAGTAAGTACGGAGATAGTCCCTATCTAGAACTTAATATGAGATGTACATTTTATTCCAAATTTTTTTATTGTTATTAAGGATAAAAAAAAATTAAAATGGGTTAATTAGATCGGATACGTATATATCCTAATCACTAACCGACTATTACATCAATAAAAATATTTGGTAAGAAGCAAAGAAGCATCTTTTGTATCAAATGTATCAACCACAGCGAAGCGCCTTAGCTCTCTAATGAATTACTGTTAGGAAATTATATAATATCTAGCTTTGTCCCGTGGTTTTACCCGCGTAGTTCCCGTTCCCGGGGCAATACCGGGATGCAAGCTATCCTATCTTTTAATTTCGATCAAACTGCACATGGTGTGCGAATTTTATTATAATTGGTTAAGTGGTTTAGGAGTCCATTGAGGACAAACATCGTGACACGAGAGTTATATATATTAAGATATATATGTTACACATCTACAAATTACCCGAAAAAGTGTTCCATTCAGCAGCGGCAGCACACATACATTTATTTAAATCATTTTACACTACAAGTCAAAACGATAGAAAAAAGATAATTGATACATAAAACTAACAAGATAAATAGTTTTGTCAGTTGTGTGAATGAAAATAAATATAAAACCGGCCAGCAAACACTAAAAGATAAGACGTCCTAATTAGGACGTTATCTATATCTATATAATTCAAAGGTGACTGACATAGTGATCTATCAACGCACAGCCCAAACCACTGGACGTATCGAGCTGAAATTTGCAGTGCAGGTAGATGTTATGGCGTAGGCATCCGCTAAGGAAGGAATTCCCGAAATTCCCGCGGGAACGGGAATTAGCGGGAAAATCCTTTTTGTATGAAAAATCAAAACCGCTTAAGTTAGACGGTTGAAACTTATTTATATGAAAGTCCACGCGGACGTAGTCGCGGGCAACAGCTAGTTGTTAATATAATATCATTGCTATTTGGTATAATTTTCTCAATAACTATCCAATTCCCAGAACTGAGCTGCCAAGTCCAGTTGAAGTTATCAGACGTGGTCTCGAGAGGGTCGCCCCGGGTGACAATCGGGGATCTTCGACAGCCAACTGACGTATCTAATTCCCTCAGGCCGAGTAAGATGGTCGCTTATGCTATGTACAGAGATCTAGTTGAGATTTGTAATTATACGCATGGAAAAATTATTATGAAGGCCCATAATTTTTACGTTAAGGTGCAATTTACTTAGATTTATAGCGTCTGGTCTAAAATAAGATTCATTTAAGAAAACTAAAAGAAACAATAGTAAATATGGTCTACAGTTGTAGGCATCTTTTCAACTGTTCAAAATACCCGAACTATACCTACTTATGACATAATTATTCTTACTACCTATAATGATCAAAACAGTGTCTACGACAGTAAATTATGCCTTCTAAGACTAACCTTTCTATTATAATACTAATTATTCTAACAAAAAATTCAAACTAAAAATATACCTGTCTTAAGTAATAGAAAATTATTCGAACAAGAAATTCATACTAAAAATATAATGACGCTTTACCATAATAGATGATAAAATACATAAAATGATCCCTTCATATTGTCCTTTAATTTATGCTTTCATTTTTAACATTTTCCCCGAAACACATTTATTTCCATGTCATAAACACGACAAAATATTGTTTCAGGAGAGAACAAAGGTCTCCGCGTTGCATTCATTTTGTTATTTAAAAATTAGAATTTTATATCACGCGTTATTAAAAAATGGATATTATATTTTTCATGTTCACATGAATGTATTAATTGTTTGTGAACGAATAAATCTACGCTACGTTTCATGTTGATACAACAATAGCAATATCATTTTGTACATAGAGCTGGGCCATTTCGACCTAATAGCATTAAGAGGTCGAAATGGGCCAGCTTTCTGGGCAGTGGCACCGAGCAGTAAGAGATTATTGACATGTCCTCTTCTATTTTCTTCTGTATTCTTTGGTAAGTCTTGCGCTTCCTTGTGAAGTTTCAAGCCTTAATATAAAAAAAAAGAAAAATAAAAAGGCTTATCTAAGATAATATAACGAGACTTTTTTAAATTATTTTTAACTTACTAGTGTTGAAAGGGTTTTTTGTTTCTCTAGTATCATTCATGCTAATCGAGTACTTTCTAAGAACTTTTTTGGCAAAGATCAACGAATGTCTAAGTGTCCATACATGTTCACACGTATATGTATATTAGTATACATAAATTGTGTTATAACAAAGATACCAAAGTCTCAAGAAATATTCCTAGTACTGTGAACGGAAAGTTCCAATTAGAGCTAAGTCTATTTGTCGCCTGTCAAATGCACCTGTTCGAGAAACCTCCTCATATCGATCTATAGCTTCAATGACAATCTACGTCTATACTAAAATTGGTACGGATAATACTCTTATAACATTACGAGTACGACCTATGATATTATATTTAATAGATATGTTATAGGTACACCTACAAATCAACAGAAAAAAGTGTTCCGCACAGCAGTGGCAGCACTCGTAGTTCCTCTCATTTTACACTACGTTTCTTTGATTTTAACTAGCAACATCCACATTATACGAGTATGTTTTAAAATTTCAAACGATGTGTCTTTGAGCTAACTTAATAATGATAAAGATGGCGACTCAAGAATGAGCTTATCCACTTCACGTATTTCTTGTAAAGTTATGTCTGTTGACGTTGTAGAATAAAATGTTTGGAGCGTAATTTTAACCAGATATTTAATTTGTCTTGAATTGCTTTTCGAATAATCTAATTTTATGTTTATCTCTAATTATATTAAATTTATTTTTACGCATTAAATTTACTTGTTCTCATTAAAATCCATTTAGATATTTTTCAATGAGGAAAACAACTGTCAAGCTTAAAAAATTATTAATTACGTGTTTCAGAAACTGGTAATTCTTTCAGTCAAAATTTTCAATACCAACTTGCAAAATATATTTAATTAAGTTTATACTGACAAGATTATGTTATTAAAATAATCAACTAAACGAAAAAACAAATCCTAAACATCCTTAGGTACTAGAATAAACTATTTCAGGAGCAATTGCATCGATCTACTTTCTGTGTTTACTTCGACTAGCCTTCGATAAACTTCAATAAGAAAAAGTCAATTGTAAACTTAATCTAATGAAAACATTAGACATGTTCAAATAAACTAATGAAAGAGAGATGAAAGATAGAGTGAGTGAAATACAAGCTACAATTTAAACTAAGAAGCACGTTTAGATGATTTAGAAGATAATTAGGTATATTATGCTTTATCAAGTAAAGAGATTCATAATAAAGGAATAAACTACCAACTATGCATACTCATACATTTAGTATAGGGGAAAAATATAATACGACTATAAAAAAACTAAAACGGAGACGAAGACCATTAATTTCGATTTAAGCCTTGTACCATCTTGTCAACATCTATTCCGCTTAATATTCGGGCAATTTAGTCTTAGACCCGGGTCAGTCTTAAATTCAGAAATATTATGCGCTGAGATCCCACCAAGAGCCTACACACTCCATTACGGTCTGATTTATCGTTTCCAACTAAAAGGGTCTCACAAGGAACGATCTTTGGTCCCCTACTCTATTTAGTATATAACAACGATATAGTCGCAAGATTTTCCTATGAAATATTTGCTTTGATCAGAACATTATAGTGCCTTTCAATGCTGTATCGATTTTGCATTAAGGTGGCCCTTTTTCAAGATTGAGCCGCATATTACAGTAATAAAAGGTTTTATGTGGGAATAGAATTTAATATCAGTTTAAAGCTATTATTAATAGTGTCATAGATAGGGATTAAATTTGGTATAATGATGATGCATTACTTATTGGAACAGTCTTTACAGATAACTGACAATTTATATTGATTCATTTTATATATTGTCTTAATTTTTAATTTAACTCAAATATTACAATTTTTCAGCGCGGTTTAAAACTAAGTAAAAAATTTTTCAATCAAACGAGCCAAATATATTAATAAAACATACTTCAATAAACATATTTTAATTTTATCTTGTTTGACTGACAATTATTTATATATAAACGCCTTATTTTAACCGATATACTAAACAATTTAAAATTTTAAAAGACGTAAGACACAAAAACTTATAAAAGCACATTTATTCGAGTCAAGACCACAGTAAGCAAATAACTATAAATTCTAGAGGCAACGCTTAATTGGCTATTTCTTACTGTTGTTTACTATGGGACCCGGCGAGGTAAACACTAAATGTAGGTCGATGCAATTACGCCTGAAAAAGAGCATTTGCTTCCACTACAGGTCATACGTGTTAGAAATACGTGTATGAAAGAAATTGTTTGATATTCATTTACTTAAATCAAGTGCAAGTACAAGAGGGAAAGGAAAGTCTACAAAGGCGTCTTTATAGATAGATGAAACTTTATTCAAAATTTTGTAAAGTTAAACAAAGTTTCATCTATTTATCTATCTATATATTTATCTATCTATCTATCTATCTATCTATCTATCTATCTTATTGCTGAAAATAAATATCTTCCAGGTAACCTAAGTGATATGGAAATGTAAGATGAAGACATTAAATAATAAACCGATTTTACCCACCAAGTTATTGTTCCCAATATAACAAAAAAATTTCAATTGGAGATAAAAAGTATTGTAAATTAGAATCTTGGGTCTTATCTACCCATATGCGAAACTTCCTTGAATCCATTTAGTGGTTTTCTGTGAAACAGCAACAAACATACTTACACATAGTAAACCACTAAAGTAATTTTGATAAAATTTAACAACACAAAATTATCTATGGATCCAACTTATCTGGCAAGATAAAACCTAAAGTTTAAATTTGCTAATTGTTATTATTTGTCTGAAAAATACTCACTAGAAAAACAAAAATATTTCGACAAGAAGAAGGACAAAAATACTTCGTAACGAAACTAACTTAGACAACTGCTAAGTTCGGTTTAAGTTAGTCCGTAAATCATTTTCGTAACTTCTGACAGGCAATGATTGTGATGTACGAGTTGGTATGAAAATAATTAGACAGGTATTGTACGCGTCACAAATCTTTAGCGCTGAACGAAACCTGCGCAGAAGTCAAGAATAAGGTATCGAGGTAGCGGCGCGGCGCGCGGGGCGCGTGATCGTCGGGTGCGCGAGCGTTGATTGGTTGTCCCACTCGTGTTGTCTCTCTCACACCAATACGTTAATCACGAGCGCCATTCCACCGATGCGCAGCTATTCTCGTCAATGGCTAAACATAAATGACGCGTACTATAGGTTGGAAGGTTTTTATCTTCTAGATTGGAAAGGGAACCACAATTTTATGTAAGAACTAGCTGTTGCCCGCGACTCCGTCCGCGTGGATTTTCCATATAAACTTTAACCCTGTAGCCTGTCTTTTCTCAGACTCTAGAGTCTAGATCCGTGTTTCAAAGTTCATTACAATCGGGTCAGTAATTTTGGCGTGCATGACAGACAGACAGAGTTTCTTTCGCATTTATAATATTAGTAGAGTTAGGGAGCTGATGGATGATGAACGACCACTTCCACCCCCAAACAATCAGAAATCTTTAATTTTATTTTTTATATTTCCTTCTTAATAAAAAGGAAAGGTAGGTACTTATCAAGAAGGTTAGTAAAATATAGGTATAAAGGGGGGTGGGTATAAAAAATATTCCTCTTTTGCCCAAAATATTCTTGCCGAAAGACCATCTGACTCAACCAATGAAACGCATTGACTACTAGTTTGTCTGATCGATGACACTTATAGTTTAATATCAAAAAGTTATATATTATAAGCTGTCTATCACTACATACCTAGTATAAAACATATTCGCTTTCTCTATCCTTATATCCCTTTGTATGCTTAAATCTTTTAAAGTACGCAAACGATTTTCATGCGGTTTTTGTAATAGATAGTGATTCCAGAAGGAAGGTTTATTATATGTATAATAATATATGCGAGCGAAGCCGGGCGGGTCGCTAGTAATAAATATTAAAAGCGTGGTTCAGAACAGCGCATTAGCTATCGTATTAGCATTTAAAAGAATTGTAAGTTCATCGCTCCTTGTAAAGGTGATGAGGTCATATCTACCTACACAATTTTTTCTTTAGTAATGTCTTTTGTAGAAATTAAATGAAAAATATTCAGCGTCCGGATTGCATGTATACTTTATACTCCCTGTGCCCTTTATCCCCGGTGTTGTCCTGGAAAATGAAGTGAGAAAATCTAGTTAGTAGTATCTACAAGTGCACATTTTCTTGACAATTTTGAATCTGTTGACTTACTTTTTTATTTTTAAAAATCAAAAATTAATTAAATTTGACGACCACTTGGCGCAGTGGTAGCAGAACTGCTTTCTGAGCGAAGGGTCGTGGGTTCGATCCCCACACCGGAAAAATATATTTGTAATTTAAATTTTTATTTTTCTGGGGACTGGGTGTTGCTATGTATTGTATGTATGTATTTATAAAAGAAAAGTATGTATATGTAATTTATACCGTTATCTAGTTGGCATAACACAAGCGTCAGCTTAGCTTGGAACTAGATGGCGCTGTGTATTATAAGTGTCCTGAAATATTTATTTATTTATCAATAAATAATTGATCGAACTATCAAATTAAGGTTAAACAAGCAATGGAGCAATCAACTTATAGCGAACAACTGATCAACCAACCGATATTACAATCTACCGACAACTGATCAACTGAACAACTGATTATTATAATACAATATCGTATTTTCAAATAAATAGAAAAAAAATATAATTTTATGATTTTATATGTAACGTGTGTGTTGTGTTATTACAGACAAAGGCAGGAAGGCGATGTTCAAGCCGGACCGTCGAGGCGTCCGCAACATCATAGGGTCAGTATAAATAATAAAATACTAGAAACTCCCTCCAGTATTGGCCCGCGTAAAATTTCACCCCTTTTTCTCGGGGGTTTATTGTCAATTATGAAATTAATTATCAAAATCGGTTCGAAATATCCACAGATTGATCTCAGATCATTTTTTTTTATTTCTTATCAAAATTAATGGAAAAGTCATAATGTGTCCTTAGATAATTTAAGAAGTTTAGCGACCGTTACTTAACGGGCTGAGTTCTAAATCGCGCTTATGATATTTTTTCGAGACTTAGCATATAATATACTACTTGACTATTTCAAACAATTGTGGTCTTACTGACTGTCCAGTCAGTAGTTTGATCGGTCGAAAATTAAAAAGTTACATCCTCCTTCACCAAAGAAATAATTAAAAATATATATATTAAAATTTTAAAGTTCTATATGTGTTTTTAATTCACAGAGTGGAGGCGTGTCCCTGCGCAAGCGCCGAAGCCCGAGGCGGTACAATGAGGACAGCGAAGATGACTCCATAGCTGCCATCAGCAAAAGGCAGCAGAGGAGGCACCACCACCCGATGGTATGTCTGACAACTGCTACTGTTTAACCGACTTCAAAAAAATGAGGTTTCTTAAATTTTTCAGTTTGGAGTATATGCCTTTAACATTGTCACACTATGTTAAATTTGTCGAAAAATACTACCTCAAAAATTCTTTTTATAGAATGGAGCGATTTGAGTGTATAATTATTATTAAATGTGTGAAGATATATGAAAGTTTTTTAACCGACTTGAAAGAAGGCGGTTGTAAATTCTCGATCAGTACAGTCGGCTACAAAAGCATGTTAACATTCAAATTACGTATTCATTCGAAAAACAAAAATAATAACCCGTCGAAAATATAAATCATTAAAATAATAAATAAATGCTATTTTTGTCGCCATAAACGGAAGTGACGTTAAAGTTATTAAATGTCTGCGAAACGGTGACGAGTCGAAGTTCGAAGTCGTTTCGATGTCTTGCGTTCTTCTGAAATTTTGCGAGATTTTTTTTATAAATAGACATATTTTTAAAGGTTCGCTTTCGCTTTTTAACTTTCATAAAAT
>DWAJ01001636.1:0-21221 GCA_018238005.1 Eurema mandarina | reverse complement strand
ATGGATGGTGCAGCCGACTTTTTGTTAAAGGGCGTCGGCCATAGCAAATTTATCTACAGTGTGTTATAAAATATGTGTCCGATCCTGCAAAGTATTATTCTCTTTCTAAAATCATTTTTGGATGAAATAAAATAAAAAATCTATATCTAAAAATTTCAATGCAATAAAGTTTTAAAGATTTTGTTTTTTGTGAAAATTTTTCCCAAATTTAAGGAAATGCACAAACGCTGGCAACTCACGTTCGATTCGTGGATCTTATAGACCTTAGCTAGCAGAGCATAATATGAGCGCGAGACGGTACTGCCCTGTGAATTTTACAATTTTTCTTATTATTATTTAAATAAAAAATTGTGTTATATTTTTACAACGATAGCAAAATTAGAACCAGTTGTAGGTATATAGTAAGAGGTTCTCGGATCGGACACTTGTTTGGTAGCACACTGTATAATGTATTTATTATAGTAACTTTAATAAAATTGGAGTGTGTTTGTAATGCGCACACATGCGCACACACACACATACACACATACTCACTCACCCAAATTATTAACTAGCTCATAGATTTTGTAAGGACCTATGAACTTATGTTTATAATTGAGAAGCCTGGAGTATTTAAATACAGGTCTAGGCTTAGTTTAGCCTTCAGTTCAACCACAGATAGCAAATTTTTCATAATGTTGTCTACCAAAATGTACCAAAAAAATATTATTATTATTGTATTGAAATGACCGCTTTACTAAAATATGCATGTGCTTCAGTATTCGTTTTAATGAAATATAATAATGAAATAAAGAATTAAAAATTAATTAATCTTACTATACATTTCTTTCTCATACATGCATACACACACACAAATTTTTGTCTCACGGCAATTTCGTACGAAATGATAAATGATGCAAATATTTTTTTGTCAGAAATTCCTTAAGATTATGATCGAGATTATTACAATGGATATTACATAAACCATTATATTACATCATGACACCAGCTGTGTCTCGTGGACTCTCTTGATTATTTCCTGTAACGTACAGTATTCTATCAAAACTTGTGCTGTGTAGAAATAAGTTTTACATCTGCCTAAATTACTTCAATGTATCAAAATACGTTCACTAGTTTAAGTACGATCACGTAATAAAGAAATAAATAATTTAGTGCAGAGCATACTTCACACACATTGAGAATATACTTAATACATTGTAAAAATTAGCACTTAAACATAAAAAATATACTAATTCTACTAATATTATTAATGTGACAGTTTGTGAGAATGTATGCATGATGTGTGTTTGTTATTCTTTCACGCAAAAACGGCTGGACCGATTTAGTTGAAATTTAGTATGTAGATGGGTGATACTCTGAATTAACACATAGGATACTATATATCCCGGTATTGCCCCGAGAACGGGAACTACGCGGGTAAAACCACGGGGCACAGCCCGTTTTCAATTACCCTTCAAATTGTGTGGCATTTTTTATAAAAAAAGGCTAAAATGCATTTGCGTTTGAGCAAAAAAGATAGAAATAAAGATTTATATCAACAACAAATTACAAAGATTAAACAGCTCAACGGAATTGGGGTCAAAGAGTAAGTAGTTGATGATAAAGTAAAGAACCAATAGGTTTGTGAAAAGGCCCGTAAAACCGATAACGTTCGGGGCGAATGGGGGACGTCGCTGCCCATTTGTCTGAACTTTCATCATAATATAACATTACATCAAACGTTCACCACCCCTGCTTGAAAGGTTTACCATATCTGTAATTTAAGAATCGTATGCAGAAAGTTTTTATTGGTGTGTGCCGGGTGTGTGTGTGTGTGTGTGTGTAGATATAATATTATACTAATGTTTGCGTGTGTTAGTACCAGTTTCAATACATTGGAGTTTCTTAAAACAGTTATCTGTGTGTGTGTGTGAAGATATGAGTAAAGATAACTATTATATACTATTTGTGTGTGTGGGTCAGTGCTAGTTTTGTAAAAGTTGGAGTGCTTTCATATTTCTAAAGAGAGTTGTGTGTGTGCGTGTGTGTAGGTATATGTGAACAGACTATAGTTTAATATTTGCACGCATTATGTATGTGTGTGTTCTATCAAGTACGAGTATATAATTCTACTAGCTGTTGCTCGCGACTTCGTCCCCGTCGGATCTATTTCTATTATTATGTTAGAGTGAGTCAATCTTAGAAGATAGACATATACTGTCGCGGACTTTTTTTTAGATCATTTGAAGAGGAATAATTCTTTCATACATATTATTTTTGTATCTTGAACCGTTTTCGCAGCGCACGCAAAGGAAGCCCTCAAAGATGATTAATTTTCACCGTTTTTTCCATATTTTCCATTATATCTTCGCTCCTATTAGTCGCAGCGTGATGTTATATAGCCTAAAGCCTTCCTCAATAAATGGTCAATTCAATAAAAAAAGAATTTTTCAATTCGAACCAGTAGATCCTGAGATTAGCGCGTTCAAACAAACAAACCAACAAACAAACAAACAAACTCTTCAGCTTTATATATTAGTATAGATTTCTATAAAAATCAACTTTCTTGTAATCCAAAATATTATAACTGCGGGACAAAGCTAGAATATAGCTAGGAGCAGAAAAATATAGATATATAATTAGAATTTGCATTTGCGCTAATAAAAACAAATAACTGTCAAGTAGATACGAACAAAAAGATCTTCAAGAGATATGCACTTGAAAATAAAAATTTTATGACTATTTGCTTTACGATTGAAGGGTTACTCGTTACATAAAGTTTGAGGGGAGATTCTTTGTAATTGATTGGCTTGATTGAATATGTGTACTCAGTGGCCAATTATAGTCGACATTATATGCGATGCTGGCACTCTTCAAGTTTTAAATGCCTGTCATAATCAAGCCACCTACCGCAGGTTAGGGTTAACTTTTTATTTTTCCTTTTTATTTATGGATACGAATTAGGTGGGCGAAAAAATTGTATGCACAATTTCACGGCTGTCTAAACAATTTTGGTCGATGTATTTGAGCAGAGATTTTGGAAGCTTTTTTACAAATATGTAAGAACAACAGCCCTAACTAAATATTAAATTAAATAAAAAAACAATACCTATTAACTTTAGTATACGTATACTTGTATAGCGTAGACTCAACAAGTTTCGCGTTTGACATCAACATCAAAAGCAAATAATTCGCGCGCAAAATTCCGCACTACCGCCAAATTATAATTTTATATTCCATCGCGAAATTGAAACAGCGGCGAGGTTGTCGGGACAAATTTTCGTAACGTTGAACCGCGGGAGATGTCTTGAATAATTCAGATGCGCTACAAAAAGTGCCCACGTGTATATTAGCACCATAGAATAATACACCTAGAACCGCAATTGAGCACGCAAAGTGAAGCCATTGAAAGTAGACAATTCCGTCTACTTGCATAGATTAATAAGTATCAAAATTCGTTTGTTTTTCGTAGATTTAAATTTTTCAGTATTCATAGGATAAATTTCTTAAGGCAGTATTTTTATCAGTGGGCTTGTGTGCGTATCATCGAGTATAAGAACGTGCTTTTTACACTTACATATAAACAGTATTGGCTTCACTTACGATGGATTATTTGAGAACTATCAGTCTATGCGTTATACGTCTATAATAAGCACTATGAGATATTCTAGCGGCGACGGCTCGCGACCAATGGACGGCCGCCTCTCGCTATTTACCTAGGGAATATAATATGTTAATGCATTCGTTTATTTCAATAACATTTGGAATGCCTATACCTAAAAGTTACTGTTCTGATATTATAAATAGATAGTGAATTTGTAAGAACGTACATAACATATGAATATATTTAAGTAGTATTTTAGTATTTATTACTTTAAATAACACGTGCAAAGGCGCCATTGATTTTTAGACACTAGTATAACATAAAAAATAAATTTAATTATTTAAATACCTACTTCGGGTTATAATGGACTAACAACAATTATATGAATATACTTCGAACCGAATCTAAATAAACACTTCAATTTTCGTCAATTTTCGTCTAACTAAAGTAATACATAAGATAATAAAATTCCATAAATATAAATTTAAATAAATTATAAAAAACCGACGTATTTCACAAAACTTTAAGAACTCAACAATATTTGACAAAATAGATTGAATAAGTGCGACTACGTGATGCCCATCACATTGTATAGGGCCAAGGGATGAGGGAACTGAACCCGTAAAAATAAAAATAGACAACGGACTATGCAACGGAATATAACTCCCGACTTCATAATAATAACGCAAGTTAAGGCTCATTTTCCTTTAAAACGTAATACATAATTAATAGCAGCAAAATTTGTAGGATTTATCAATAGCCAGCTACCATCTGTCACAACATCGAACGGAAACAATAAAAGTGTATTTAATTCACGTTAATACTGTCGCTAGACACATCATACTTATGAAATTACCGATTACTATAGTATTATACTTATCCTGATATTTTTTTTACTTTAACAATAAATAATCTGGCTTTATATATGCTTAGCTCTGTAAAACTACAGAACGGATTACGATACATAGTTTGAATTATCGATATGTTTGAGCTATTTTATCGGGCAACGACTAATGCCTCTGATTTCCGAATTGTAGCAAAGGCCGATATTAACTTCCGAAACGTTAATTTTTATTACGCCTGTTTTATCGTGCATTACGTCGTTTTCATTTGAAAAAACATTTCAATAAAGTTTTTATACTTCGGGGGTAGAATGGAAATGTTGGAATAGTCTTGAATGGTTAAAATTCGCGAAGATTACTTTATTATGTAACTGGATTGTGTCGTAAGGTCTCTTGCTCGAGTTAACGCCCTAATGTAACAGCTATTATGGGAACTTCCGAGAAATTTTGTTACCGAGTCGTTTCCTTAGCCCGGGGACTTGGGGTGGGTTACGTAAAATTTTTGCTGTAAGGCGCATTGGGAAATAATTTATAAGGATTTCGAATTCGTCACTCAGTTACTTAACGAGTTGTTTGATTTTAAATGTAAAGGGTGGGTTGGAAGTAAGAAGCGTATCAGATATAAGGAATAGGAAGTTTTACAAGTAAATGGATTTTGGAGCAAACTTGGACACACGCCTGGGAATCAAATTTAAATATCATACGTAATTTAGAATTTTGAGAATAATAAAATTCCTACTAAATGCACCATTACTTATTAGACGACTGAATTATAAGTAAAGGTGCTATTAGGTAGACATTAGGTATAAGGAAGATATTTTATATATATTTATTATATCTTACATATGCAATGAAAATTTTCTTTATAAATTGATTTCACACAGAAGCAATATCTTTGGTCCCTTCAACGTCAAAATAGAATATCCTAGAAGCAAATCGCGTGGATTAGGCCCAACAAGAGTAAGTACTTGCTGGCCCTCTAATCGTGAAGAGCTAGCTCAAATCCTGCGTGCGTCAATCATTCATCGACTATTTGACACCAATAGCAGGCGAGTGGTGAGTGCCGCGGCAATCAAAGTTTAATCAAAGCGACGCATCTGCGGCGAGGCGGGCCCAATGCACCTAATTGAGCGGAACCTTCCGATAGCTGAAGGGTTGACTAGCAGCGTTTTTTGTTAACACCATTTAAAGACAAACATTCAACTAGGCTACATATAGTAACACTTTAGAATCGTCATGGTATTATAAAACAATTCTTTTTCATTAGTTCGAAAGGCTGTTTCTACAGTAAAGATTAGGTAAAGTATAAAAATAGGTATATGTGGAAGTAAGAAAAATGCTTAACATTTACTTCTATTATTAAGATTTAAAAATTTTGGGTGCAGCGTAATCTTTCATATACTATCATCATTCCTAGGGCCAAATACTCATGCGCTAATTAAATTTAAACACGCCTTAAGACTCGTAATTTTGATAGAATTGTATGGCGAACTGTCAAATCGGACCGGTTTAAGTTGTACTTTAATTTAAGTTGCGTTTCAGTATTCCGGCAAAAGACTATAATCCTTGCAAGTTTATTCACGAGAAGTTAATAAAAAGCAAAAAATAGTATGAACACAATTGTATGTCTCCGAATGAAACAGTTGATGGATCATCTTTGTCTTTGTAGTTCCAAAATCACACACTCCTAAATAGATTCCATATTATAGTTTCACAAACACAACCTTAACTATGCCATTCATACTATGAGTCACACACCATAAAAACTTGGTACCTATAGCTCAGACATAAAACAAAGGCGTACCTATCAATTCGCGTTACGGCAGGTCAAGATATCTGACGCGTTCGTTTGAATCTCAGCCAAATAATAACGTCATAGCGAGCTGGTTCTACTTCGTGTTACTGATTCGCTCAATAATTTATGGGCTATTTTTGGTTCACACAAATTGTATAGATATAGGTACCTACTATGTGTATCATTACGTAGTATAAAATAAATTCGCTCTCTGTATGCGTAGATGTTTAAAACTGTGCAATGGATTTTGATGTGGTTTTTTAAGTTGTGATGCAAGAGGAAGCATTTATTATTTTTATTTATTTGTATATTTTTTCATGACATGGTCACAAAATGCATATTATCTAAACTATACGTGCAAAGCCTTGAATAATGAAAAACGTAAACTATTTATATATGTGGTTAATTGTGTATATTATATTATAGTTATTGTAACTAGTTTAGAATATAAATCCTATCTAATATTCAAGTTAGCAGTACATTTACAACTGTTACAACAAACCTATAGCTCTCCCTTTTTCGTTCCCTATAAACTGTGTCGTATAAAAGGGACAGAAGATAGCTAAGTTTTAACGTGTTGCAATCGAGTCCCCTGACCTCTGATTTTCTTTTGGTAATTTGACAATTATATTCAAATAGTATGAATTTTATATTTTTTATAATAGCGAAGAATACAAGACTTTGTATGAAATAAGTTTATTGATTTTAAAATGAGTTTCTAATTAATTTGAAATTTAAATTTTAAGAATTGAGAACCCCATTTTTAAATGGCCTATTAATGCTCAATTAGGGCAAATAGTTCCGAGCGTTAATACCATATAGGGTGGAATTGTTATCGTACACGTCATATAATGAGATTGTAATTAATTTAAGAACTAAAGAACTATTTCCTCTATTAGTATTCTAGATCGATTTGATATCGTCTCTTTTCCTGTCGTTATGTTCTTCTTGGTTTCTTGATGTTTTTTTACGGAATTCTTTTACTGATATCATTCTAAGTAAGATCTTACTAGCCCCGCGGTTCACTCGTGTTTATTTATGTGATACAAAAACATCGCATGAAAATCAGTTGGGTAGTTCTAAAGATTACGGACAGACAGAAAAAAAGTCTTATACTATGTAATAATGAAAAAAATGCAATGTTTTTATTCAGTATCTCATCTACTTGTACGATAAACTTTATAGATATCTACTTTGTAGTTTTCGCGTAACAGAATTACCATACACAAATCCATATATCTATAGTTCTAAACTTTCTTTAATAATATTAGTAAGGTTTATTTTTATAGGAAAAATAGTTTCTTACAGTTATTTTCAAAACAAACCTATCGGCGTCTTTCAAGTTTAGAGTCTAACAAACTCAATTACCGTTCGTTAGGCACATAACCCTATCCTGCTTCGAAGAGAAAGCTCTAATATGCCTAATTGGCCTAAGGCACCATATTCGTAGCGGTCTGTGGTACCGTTCGGCACATGTTACCTGCGTTATTGGGTTAACCTGTGGTCCGCCTTTGTGGGCTATTGATTCTATTATAGCATAGGAGTTACACTCGACTTTGAACGTTATGTTATGGGGGAAATAATTTAAATGCTATCATGTCATAGTGTAAATGAAAATCGCTTTTTTCTGTCTGTCCCTAAGTATGCTTAAATCTTTGAAACTAAGCAAGTGATTTTCATACTGTTCTTTATCAGATAAGAGTGATTCAAGAAGAAGCTTTGTGTGTATAATATAATAAAAACAGGGGGTTGAAATTTTTTATAATTTTACGCTTTCACGGCCAAACCGATGAACCGATTGTAATGAAATTTGGTACACAGAGCCTGAGATAGAACATAGGCTACTTTTAACTGAAAAAAAAGGGTTATAAAGGGAGAAAGGGAGGGGGTCAAAGTTTATATGAAAGTTCACGCGGACGGAGTCGCGGGCAACAGCTAGTATGTAATATTTAGATATACATATGTATGTTCAGTAATTATTTCAGAAAATTATTCACCGCTTTATCTTACTTTAGGTATAACAGTTGACCCGATCTATTTGTGACAAATAGTTCAATAGGACAGCTAGAGAAATGCAAATCTCGTATTAAACTCAGCTTGGAACTGTTTTAGATATCTCTAGGGGCGAACTCGTCACTTTTCATTAACGAGTCTCGTGGGATAAATCTCAGGTTTCCTTTGTAACCGATACAAACTTGAATCGTTTTGAGACTCTAAAATTGATCGTACAAAAATAGATTGAAGATATTCTTATTTACTGAAGTCGATAAGAAATTATTGTCAAACGTTAGTTAATATTTGAGACATTTGACAACTATTTCTTGAAATTAAGACAAGACTACATTTTTTAATAGTTACTTTTACATGAAAATTTATTTATTAACTTTAAGTGTTAAAGACATATTTATTATTATTATTATAATGTCCTGTATATATGATCAACTAGACGTCCCCCGAGGTTTTGCCCACAGAGTGCTCGTTCCCGGGGCAATACCAAAATATAGTATCCTGTGCTAACTAGAGTAATACCAAATTTAAACTTCATCGGTCCAGCCGTTTTTGCTTGAAATAACATCAAACATTCATCCATATATTCTCACAAATCCACGTTGATAATTTTAGTAGTAAGTAAGTAGTAAGTATAGTAGGAGAGGATGGACCAACAGTCAAAAAAACCATGTCAAACACACGAACAAAACGGCGCGAAGAAAGCAAAAGTACCAGGCTAGCATACAAGCGATGGAGGTCTGGCGTAGACGATGCGAGGCCGGATCGATACCGCCGCATTGTTGCCTACCATGCTCCCCCGCCCCGCGCGCACCGCACACCCCCCGCGCCCTGCACCCGAAACACGGCTCGCGGCTATACACTTTTTTGTTGCACTAACTTCTAAGTGGAAACCTATATTTGTTGGGACAGTTTGCTATAAAGTTATTAAGGAATCTTTATCAGTCTGCTTTTAGACGTTATTGTACATTAAATGCTGGAATCTGTTACTAATAATATTTTTTAATAAACCAAATGTATTAACGAAAGTAGCTACGAACATTATCAGCTGGGTTTCGTCATACTGAAAATCGCTTTTATAAAAAAAAAATCTATGCCTTATGACTAAACCTTAACAATTTGTATTACGTATACGTATTTGATATTTAGCGTAATTGTGAAAACAAAATGATACGAATGACCTATAATAGTTTAATGATTTATATTAACACATGAAACACTAACAAAACTTATCTCTATAATGAATTCTAACCAGCATAAACCGTATCACTAGAAAAAACTAAAAAGTCTTTCTTATCTGACATCATAAAAACATCCTTCGGCGACTAAACTTCAGTGAATATTAAATTAAAATTAAAATATCCCTTATTTCCTTGCAATAAGGGTAATTTTACAACTGAATAGAACATACGCAAAAAACACATTTTTCACTGCGATAGAATATCGTCTTCCGTCCTGCTTTGAAAACTTCACTCTGTTCACTTTAAAACTTATTATTATTATCTATTTAATATATCATACCCCAACAGTTATGCGGTGAACATTTCCCCCTTAAGAGCAACCTTTGACTTTTAATTATAAATCTATAATATAAAAATGAATCCTAATATGTATTGGTAAGCGCATAGCTCTATAACAGCTGAACTGATTTACATACATCTTTTAGAATAATCCTGGATGGTTTTTAAGCAAAAAAAAATGGTACCTAGGCGTAGGGTATAAGATTTCGGGTAGGATTAGGACAGCGTGAACGAAGTCTATCATTTTCCCATTATCTTCAAACATAACAGATCTATATAGCCATATGTCGATACAAAGAAACCTTCACTTAAACAACGATAATCGTTACATCACAAGACAATGTCGTGAACACCTAGCTGTATAATTCGATGCTTGCTATGTGTGCGGGGTCGTTATTCTAATGCATACGAATCAGTATGTGCATACTAGTGAATAAATTAACATGTCGAATACTTGAACACACAAAATTAATTATTAATATAAAGCTGTTGGAAGAACGTGAGTTTTATTTCTATTATAAAGGAAATTTAACATTGATTCTAAAAATATTTTAGCATCTGATTCTTTATTGTAACGATAAAAAGTATAGGAATGGAATGTCTGTTGTTTTGATTAGACCGTTGATAAACATAGGATCAGAAATTGAGAAATTTTATTATATTTTGTTAATTATATAGGTACGGTTAATATATGTTTATTTATTAAAAAATCCTTTAACAAAAATTCACTGTACATAGTTAAATATATGATATTTTAGTTTTTATGATTTTTTCTTTATAAAAGGATATTATATATTAAAGTTCAAAGGGACAAAACATAACCAATAGTCAAACAAATGTCTTTACCAAATTCTCGGTTAGAAGCAAAAGGGCTTTTCAGCTATAAATATTCCAAGCTCATAATAGTTTTTAAGTTCCCAGATTCGTTATCAGCTATGAAGCAATAATGATTAGACTATTATGAAACATGCCCGGGTTCACGTTACAAATGTGTTCTGATGATAACGGTGCTATTTTTATATATTAACCAATCGTTATAATAAAATGGGTATACGCTTAGAGTACTCACTTGATTTTAATTTGAAGTCAATATTATATAGTCAATAATTATGAGATTCGTACAGTAATCATTAAGTGTATCGCTAAGATTAAGTTTTGTTTTAAATATATGAATATCGTAATATATAACTTTAAGCAATTGAATAACTAATAAAGAACAAAGATACGATGGCAAAAAGTTAAGTCCTATTTGGTCGTTTTTAGGTATTATAAAATTTTCTTGAATTAGTTTAGATATGCTGCGAATATTGTCTTCAACGCAGAACTTACAGTTTACAACTAAGGCAGACAGCTTTCGACAACGTATATATAATAAAACTTTCAGAAATCCATGAGATAAGGTTAAATAAGATCATTCTAGTAATAACTTGATTATTAAATATTTTATTTTATTCTTATATAGTTTTTGTATTAAATAAATGCAAGTTACCTATACAAAAGTAAAAGTACAAATAATCGCATTATTGACATCCTCTATCTTGTCTCACGATCGACCGATCTTCATAGTTCAAGGCTTTACGGCAAGGTGCTTTCAATACCGCTATTAGTCAAACCATAAACTTGCTTTAAAAATAAAATTCTGTTTGAAATCTGCGAACATATTATGAAACAAAAGAATCTTCTTATCTTTAAAAAAGCCTCTGAAAACATTACCATCTTCCGACAGACCCGTTCACGCAAGTATTCAAACAAAAGAAATCGCAACAAAAGCTGTATAATCATTGCGGAGGTACCTACTGGACACGTCACAATGACAAAAGTAGACAATTTATTTATATTAAACTAGGGAATAGGCCAGTTTAGCATGCAAGAATATTATGTATAAATTATACATATAAACCTCTTAAACACTCTATCTAATAAAAAAAATCGCATGAAAATCGTTTGCGTAGTTTAAAAGATTTAAGACATACAGAAGAAAGTTAATTTGTTTTATGCAAAGTTATTTTAACACGTCACAAAGACAACAGTAGACAATTTATTTATACAATTCGCTAAAACGTAAACCTCATATCTGTCTGAACAACAAATCTATTAATTCCATCATCTCCATGCGAAGTTGTTATAAATGTTTCAATTACTACGTCTAGTGACGGCGGTGCGGTAGGTCAGTGCTCGCGAGTCTACTGCGTATACCTACCTACTGCATGCGCCTGCACACGTGATCTCATTTGAACATCGTATGTACGTATACTGGTGTGTGTAGACTGTGGATGTGAGGGGTGTGATAAATAAGATGCTTTGGAAATAGCTTTTGGTTTTTAAATTTTTTTACAGAATTAGTTGTATACATTGCCATATTCTTTTATAATATGAAGAGGGTAGACTACAGTTGTAATATATACAAAATAATAATATAAGCGATCGTTTTATAATTACTGAAAATCTTAATTTAATAAAGATAATTTAAAGCTAATATCAACTTATAATGCGATACCATAAAATAAATTCTTACGTAGGTACTTTATCATAACAAGCTTCATTTTTATTTTTAACAACTGCAATTTGTTATCCATGTTTGTAATAATCTGATTCGGCGAATTTATTAAACTTTTTGCCGCTCTAAAACACGGTCTTAGATTAATTCATACAATAAATCACACCTCTATATAAATCATATTCCCACGTTTATAAGACTCGAAGTCTTATCGACTTCAGAAAAGGCGAGGGCAAATATAAATCAAATTCAAATTAATGTTCAGAAACACAAGACGAAATGCCAAGGAAAGGAAAAAAATCGTATAGGAGAATACAGACAGTGAGTGCTCAGAAATTTGAGCTTGGTAAGTTTTTGAAGGTTGAATTTTTAAGAGCAATATGCCATCCTGAATTCGACAAAATATGACATGAACTTCCTCAAGCGATATAACAATGTCGCTTATCGCAATTTACATAATTAAATGTCATTACACATTCATCCGCTCGACCCTAAACAATACGCGGCGATGCAAAGCAAAAATCGCGCCGTAATATCCGACAGACCAATCTCCTTCCTTCAACCGCAAAAGGGAAAGCTTTGCGAGAATTAATGCCGAGAAGTTCCAAATTAATCCCCTCGAGGTGGACTCTGAGAGCGCGAAGAGCAAATGTTTACTCGTCTAGTTTTGTTCGGGGAAAACGCGGGCCGATTCGTGGAGCGAGCGCTTCCGATGTTAGCCGAGCGAGAAAAGCGAAACCCCCAGTTTCCCCCTCGGTGGGGGCTGAGGTCTTTGTCCCCGCGACCCAGTTAATGACCGTAGACGCGGCAGCCTCGATTCGATATAAATACGCCTACTACACTTGACCTCTAAAGTTTTTATTGGAAAGCACGTGCCGATCGCGATCGTTGTAAACATGCTTACATGTAATAAAGTAGTACAATGCACACTTAAAACCGTGCTTATAATAACGATATATTGTGTACGTCGCTATGTTAACATTTCTAGGCAATATTCCCTCCGTTAGAGGACGTAAAACAAAACGTAATTCAAATCTGACTCCGATTTATTGCGTCGTATAAATCGTGGCCCAGGAAGAGGGAAGCAACAGGTCGCGAAACATTTTAATTGTCCGATAAGGATCGATTCAGCCGACCGCGACACTAGGTGCGATGACCGATCCCCCGAATGTTATTTGTCAACGAACAATGCAATGGAACGTTCCGATTACTTGACACTTAAAAATGCATTCACTGCATTTGAATAACTTGTTACATGTTTAAAAATATATCATTGTTCAAATCTTAACAAAGAAAATTTAAGCACGTTAATATATTTACCCGTTGCAAGTAAATTAATTAAAAAAGGTTATCTACCTTTTCAAAAATAGCACGTTAAAATTTTCCAAAGGCGTCGGTTTTCGATAACAGTTGACCAACAACAACCAGTTTCAAATGAGCTCTCCTTTATATGTGTCCTTATTGAGCTGTATAAATAAGGGGGGTCTAAAACGATGGTTAATTGCAGATTGTTTTATTGCAAAAAACATTACGAAAGCGACGGATGATAGCACTTGAGTACCTACGGGCTTGCGACGTTGAAAATAACATATTTCACGAAGCTTGATTATTGTAAATGAATTCCATTAAATGCAATGAAATTTGTAATATAATTATTAAGCATCGGTAGTGTGGAGTCTATACAAAATTAGCATTAAGTTTTCCTTAAAAGTTTCTACAAAGAAGAAAACTGTTAAATTATTATAACGTCATAACGTGTTAAATAAGATCACATCCATTACAAAGTACTTATCATCGTGCTATAGACTATAGAGTTATATCAAACATAGAACTACTAACACAACTTTTTACATACATTAATCGCAATCGAGGTATTTAATATTGTATGATTCGCTCAGCTTATATAGAAGTACACTATGATATATATCGATATCGATATCGTAAAACAAATGTGTCGTCTAAAATTAATATTACCAATCAATTTATTTGCTTACCGTTTTCATACCTATAGATATAGGTATACGTTACACGTATAGTCAACGTAATGAGAATGGAGCAACAAAATGAGGTCCAATATCGGATATAATCTCGTCATATGCGGGTCGTTTTAATAAATCTGCGTTCGCCCACACACCGGCTATTATACACAAGGGCTTTGCCAGCTTATACCTTCAAAACTTCGAGCGTGAAACGCTTTATTAACTTAAACTAAGCCATAACCACAATCTTATCTTTGTTTCTTATCGAACTTTTGATTCATAGCATTCAATTATTTTAAAGGTTCGTAAAACAGTTCCTTCCTGTTAATATAAACGTAATTATTATTATTATTTACAGACTGGGTTAAAGTAAAGAGTCATAGATATAATCTAAACTCGGATGAGATAAGTTTTATTAAAAGTAATTCATTCATTAGAAGCGTCTTTAGGCGTTTTAATGATAAGAGGAATAATTATGTAAATGCGGCGATAAGATCATTCATGAATGTAATGGGTCAGTCTCGCCTCGTGCACGCTTGACTCATTTATGCCTGTTGTTCTGTAATCTGTTCTATGCATTGTAATTGTATTTACGTAGATAGAGGCAATGACGCGATGTGTCAAATCGTGATCTAAGAGCTTGATTTCGGAGACGTTATTAAGCGCTAGCGAATTAGTTTTTCCATAGTAATATTCTAACGGAATAACATAAGTTTTACCTGCGCCTATAAGCACTTTAAAGAGGCTCGTTTCTTGAATGTTTCCAGATGGTTAATAGTCAACAGTGGAAGCCGTTTCATAAGAAAACAGTACGCGGATTGCAGCCTTAATATAACCTACATCTGCAGGTTAAACGTTAGATGATGGACGTAAGACGATGGAGTAATTAAAAAATCGAAACCAAATACATAAGGGTGCCTTTTCTAGAGCCAGTGTGAACAATTTTAAATATAAGTTAGCTTAACTGAAGTCAACCAAACACGATACAAAGTATCATTCATTTGCATAGACTACCCTTATAAGCGTTATATTGCAGAATCGAATCTCACGATCGAGTCTCGATTCAGATTAGATGTTATGCAAGTTTCGAGTTATTTTCTAGTGAAATATGAGTTACGGTGGTTGTCAACGGCGATCGGCGAGTAACGAGAGTTTACGAGTTGGCTTGTCAAACATAACCATGGGAATGTTCTCGATAGAAACGTGAGCCCGTTCGAGAAATGTAAATAGCAATTTGGGCACTTTAGTTTGTGATTAAGAGCTCTTGCGAACGATATTATGGAAGCATTGTTCGATAACAAAGGCCTCTTGAAAGCTGGAGTTTAAATTATAAACCGCTTTATTAATGATGGCGATTCAATGAAAATATTATGAAGAAATGTTTTGGTTTTGATATATGTAATTGTGTATACCGCACATCTAGTTCTTAAGTCATAAATGTCCAAAAATCCAAAATTGAGTTAACACTGTCAAAACTTCCCTTTCATAATGAATGCATTGAGGGATTAAAAATCTCTTTTTAATTCAACAACTATAAGTTAGAGAGCGTGACTGTCATTATAGCATTCAGTGCAAAGTTATGACAAAAAAATACGCTCTAGAAAAAAAAAATAGATCATAAAGACATTTGACTTTATAGAACTAGATGTGCGATACGTTAATGCATGCTAATTTATTAATGTAAGTGCGTATGAATGATCGGTACTGTTTCACGTTCATACTAGGTACAATGTGGATTTGACTTATAGATATTAGGTATGCAGATAGATTAATGCCATGACCTCACAGATTCCATATTTTTATTCCGAAATTACCACAGGAATGGAAACTACTCGACAATGCATGACATACATACAGATACAAACACACCGACACAAGCACACAGACACACACACACACACGCAGTGATAATAAAGTACGCAGTAATTATCTCTAGCCACTTCCCAATCAACACCTTTAAAACCAATAAATGATATCGTTCAATTAATAAAGTGAAAAACAAGTATAAATGTTTAATGAACAATAAATGTTAATTTATAGCCAAAAGCTGCAACGTGTTGAAGATTTCGTATGGGAATATTTAATGGTGAATTTAATTAGCCGAGTCGAAAAAAACTGGTAATGAGTGTTGTTTGTATGTTTTAAAAAATAACTAGCTTTCTATTGAGCGGTAGTTAGTGTTTTTATCGAACCTTCTTATTATCATGGCTTTGCTACGAAAATAGGTGTTTTCTAAGAACGAAGAGCAATAGAAAGGTGCTTGACAATTGTAGAAACAGATGAAAAAGTGTCACGGCGGTATTTCTATGTACATATATATATATTCACTTAAGTTTTTATGTGCTACTGAAAAGTTTGGGCAAAATTGACGTCATTTTATTTGTACTGTGATGGTTTTTAGTGTTTTATGGCGGATCTACTTTTTTATTCTTCTTATTATTTCATTGTTTCTTGTTAACGTGAATCCCTAGTAGATAATAAAATGAACGAAGTGGGTTATGCCCTACTAAAACCTACTAAGTCCCTACGGTGTTGTACCTAGGTACTGTACCGCTATGCGACGACAAACTATATCCTTATAACAACTTAACTCGTCAGAAACAAATAATATATAAAAACAAATCAGATGTAAACTGTTTCTGGACAAAGTCATACATATAATATTTGTTATTTACATTTGTATTTTTCTGGGGTCTGGGCGTTGCTATGTATTGTATATATGTATTTACAAAAGAAAAGTATGTATATGTAATTTATTCCGCTATCTAGTTGCCATTACACAAGCTTCTGTTTAGCTTGGGACTAGATGGTGCTGTGTATAAATGTCCTGAAATTATTATTATTATCTTTACAAACGTCTACCTCTAGATATTAATCCCAATATATATTACCGTAGTATAATATATATCCCAATATATATTATACTACGGTAGATTATTACTATGTATGTACATGAAAGACGAGCCGAGCACTAGACCAAGTGTGAAAGTGCATTTGAGTCATGGTCAAATGCAGCGGTGTGGCGCAACACTGCAGTTCTGCGCTTGTAGTACCTTGGACCTCAGTAAATACATTGTATTTTATATCTTATGACGTCATTGCGTAACTAAACGTACCTATGCTAATCTTTTCTAATATTATAAACTAGCTGTTGCCCGCGATTCCGCCCGCGTGGATTTTCTTACAAACTTTCATCCCCTATTTTATCCCCTTGCGGGTAGAATTGATCTAAATCCTTTCTTAACGGATGCCTACGTCATAACATCTACCTGCATGGCAAATTTTAGCCCGATCCGTCCAGTGGTTTGGGCTGTGCGTTGCTAGATCACTATGTCAGTCAGTCACCTTTGCATTATATATATTTAGATGATAAAGTCACAAGCTTTATGGATGTTTGTTATTCTTACATAAAAACTATTGAATCGATTTGGATGATTAAGACACAGAATACTATTTATCGCGGTATTGCCCCGGGAATGGAAATAACGCGAGTAAGCCCAGCTTTGTTTTCTAATTTTATTTACATGGGTTAATTTATAAAGTGACCATTTTTTAACCGTAATTATTATACTTAGTAGTCTACTTTTGCAACAAAGTGAATCCTTGTTTCCATTGAATGAAAGAAAAAGTCACTTTTAAAATTCAGAATAGCTAGTAAGAATTTCCTGGCTACTGTTTAAAATATCAATTTTCCTAGAAAGTATTCGCGTCCAGGGCCATAGTAGGCGCATGCGCAAGGCGACGTTGCAACATGCAGTTGCACTGTAGGTACCTACCAGCCAAGTACCGCGTGTTGCGTTTAGAATGTCCAAGGCTCCGCGCTTTGCATGTACCTTTGTTTGATTCCATACAAATTGCCTTACTTACCGACTGTTAACGACTTCAGCAATAACGTATTGTTAATTTTACAATCGAAATATATATTACAATTTTAATGTTCTTTATTTTATAACTAATTTCGACGACTAATTCTATTTAAAACTGATTCGGGTTTGACCCTATGTGTATACATAAAAAAACATTTAAATTAGTTATTCTTTTAATAGAAACCGTATTAACATCTGTGTAGAAGTTTTGAAGTTACACACGAATAGACAGGTATAGAGAGGTTTGTTTGATAGTACATTATACATACATTAATTATACGACAATGATGTTTTTCATAAATACTATAAAAATGTTAAAGGCAAATAATCCACGGCAGTGGTAAATATTAATTGCAGATTCAAAATAAAAAAATATATTCCACGTTTGCGTGAAAAAAAATACAAAGTAAATATTTTATTAGATCTATTTTATATAATGTTTTTAAATTTATATTATCAAAAATATATAAATATCACAGTAAGAGTACCTACGCGTAATTTCGAGTTCCAAAAACCTTTCTAATGCAGCCTTCACCTATTTTGCCAGCATTCCGATGCAAAACCGCCAATACAGCCTTATAAGTGTTAAGACTTATTCAAGAACAACACCTTTATTTCTTACTTAGCTTTAAGTTTGTATGGCACGTTAAGTAAAGTATTATTTAATATATCTTTAATTGATTCGTTCTTTCCGTCCCTGTGTATCTTTAAAACTACGCAATCGATTTTCATGTGATTCTTTTATCATATAGGGTGATTCAGGGGTGAACTTTTATATGCATTATACATAAATACATAAATAGCATTCATAGCACAAGTCTGCATTTGTGCATTACTACTTATGTTTTCCTTTTATCTGTATTCTGTTTTTATGAACAATGAAGTGTTTTATATAAAAAAATGCAGGTAAAACCGCAGCTAGTTCCAGTTAATCTTTAGAGACACTACAATGATATTATATATAATAGATATGATACACCCATACAAATTAATCGAAAAAAGTGTTCCGCACAGCAGCGGCAGCACACATACATACAAGTCAAAACGATAGAAGAGAGATAAATGATAAAACAACAAGAAAAAAAGAGACAGTTTTGTCAGTTGCGCGAGAATGCACCGCCAACCAATCACCTGTAGATAGACGTCCTAATTCGGATGTTTTTGCGTCTTCAAAATTATGCGCTTATAACATATCTATTTCATTAAATAGATATGTTATAAGCGCATAATTTTGAGCCTTTAATTACACATATGATATTACATTTAATATCTTTGAGACACTAGCACATTTTCAGCGTAGCAACGAATCGTGAAACGCGTTTAAGAACAGTCAGTTATGTAAACGTTATCACAGCGAGATCTGAGATACAAGCTGACAGATTGACTGGTGGCTGGTGGCTGGTGGCTGGTGGCGTGCATGACGAATTCATTTACGAATGAGTGAATTAACAGTGTAACCGCACGATTGGAGTGAATCGGACTTCTTGGAATATATCAAAGAGTTTTGGGTTCAATGTGTTGGGCTTTTGGGATTTTATTTTAGTCATAGCTTTGTAATCAAAGTTTCATTTTATAACTGCCTTTGTTTCTCTGGAATAAAACATGAAAATTGTCTTTTATTTAGATTTTTTATTTAAAAAAAAATCGAATTAGCTTGCTCGGGAGGTTATCTTTACAATCTGACTTACTCCTTTAACTTTTGTATTTATATAATAATATATTATTTCGCCGATTCCGCGGCTATTGCTGAAACTTCAGCTCCTATGTTTTCGACATTTTATTATTATTATTATATATTCAATAATTCGAAATTAAGACGAATTAATGAAACTAAAGATCATTAAAAATCGTACAGCCATTTCCGTTGTAACTAAACCCGACATATTACGTTTATTATTAGATATAGCTTTCTTATGTACATAAAATTAATTACCAGTAATAACAAGTACTGTTATTAAAGTATCTATTAGAGACCAACAACATTCTTGTAGCAGATAAAATGTTAATAATTTATATCGACACTCATAAAGTCGGACATTAAATTTTATATTAAATATTTTGTAGCGAGTTAATTTCCTTTTTAGACCTCAGGTATGGAGTTATGTGTTTTGATGTATTTGTTAATATAAGCAATATTAAGAATTGGTTGTATTTGTTTCTTTTATTATTGTATATAATTGTTAGTGTAAATACAATAAAAAAAATAGTGAAAGACGTTCTCCTGAGTTTAAGAATTGTTATTGTTATTGTTACAAGAAGTATCTTAAATAAAAAAAATTATGTATGTTCACTAACAATAATTTAACACATTGAATTAGGTTTTTAAATCGGCCTTGTCACTATAAGGAATTTCTTCCAATATTTCTTAGTGTAAAAAGAAAGAACGGGCAAATAAAATGTAAATTTAAATTACAGCTTGAATACACCAATAAATGATGACTTATCGCACACATTTTAAACCAAGGTTTAAAGCCATAATAAATATTAAAAAAAAAACTATTTTACGCCTATAATAACGCCAGAACCATACAAAGATACTTTTAAACAATTAAATAAACAATTTTCGAAGCTAAACGCGGTAACACTCAAAAGCTACTAACAATAGATTCTTAGGACCGACGAACAATACCAGGGGGTGTAAAATTCCAAATATTTATTTCACAAGCGAAATTACTACGAAACTAAGACAAAGGATGTTTTCCCCAGCGATCTGTTAACAAAGGGACATTTCTTCGAAAGGGCTTGCTGTAAACGTAGAATGATAAAATTGCTTGTATTATAGTATATTATAGTGCAGGCCGTCATCTGGTAAGCGGACACTGTGTTTAAGGAATGAATAGCGTCGTATTTAGTTATGAGACGCGCCTGAAAGGGCGATTTTCGATGAGCAGAAACTTTAAATATAGTGAGGTGTAGAGAAGAAATATGATTAAGGCAATATTAAGATGAAACTTTTGTTTACAAAATAACCAAGTAGCCAAGCAACAGAAACCACTGCTATTCTAGTTAATAATATTTAAACCACAAATAAATCAAATTAAAGCCATATACGCTCTTTATCTATACTATCTATACTAATATATAAAGCTAAAGAGTTTGTTTGTTTGTTTGTTTGAACGCGCTAATCTCAGG